>SNQJ01S0027054.1:64235-75334 GCA_010110895.2 Picea sitchensis | reverse complement strand
CTGGTATACCTCAAAGCATTGAGTTTTCTCTACATACGCTCTTTGTTCTCTTTGCATTCATCTGATGTCAATTCCAACCTATGGATATTGTGGACGATATAATGGCTCATGTAGAGATATATCTATTTTACTGGAACAAGTAATCATCATAGTCTTCTCCCTCCATCTGGGATAACCTCTAGTTTTGTATCTCGCAATGATTATATTCATAAGTCTCTCATACACTATTCTTCATCACAACTTTCAATTTTTTTTCTTGATTTCTTTTAGTGAGTTCATATCAGGCTGGTAATCTTGTGATTCTCGATACAATGACTGGTTTTCCTGGCTTTTCTTTCTTTCTTGGAATCTTCATGTTCTTCCTCATGTTTCTCTTTAGATATTGGGTACATGGAGTTTTCTATATATTCCATGCTCTGAAGATTCCAGCTTCTTCCTTTCATACTAGGATCATGGATGTGGATGGATAACCAGGGATGTTTTAAGGCTTATTTTCGAAGAAGACTTCTTCTAAGGTCAAACTGAACATGTAATTATTTTCATGGCTGCTACCATGGATATATAATTTATCACCTTTAATAGATCATAGGATTATCTCTCTCCTAATCCTTGATTCATGTATGAATTCATGCTCTTCTTTTGGTAATAAATAATTGGCTCCCTCCATCTAGGAGAGTCCACACTTTCATCTGCATTCTTATTTCTTTCTGCAAAGTGTTACAAATCTTTTTCCAATTTCCTCTTGATTTGTTTTCTTCCAAGAGACAAAATTCTTTTTGTTCCTGAAATCCTGGAACCTTGCTGTGAAGGCTTGATCATCGTACTTCTTTTGGGGTTTCTCTTTTGCACTGATCCTTGATTATTCTTGATCACAACAAGTCCAAAGTTCTTCAAATGTAGGATACTCCTTCCTTGTGTTCATGTTTGCAGAAAATGCATCCCACATCTTGGGAAGACCATTGAGTATTATGTTTACCAATTCCTTCTCTGAAATGATCTCTTCAATAACTTGTAGTTGATCTCTTAACTGAGATATTTTCACAAAGTATGATGTTATGTTGTCATCATCATTCATCTTCATGTCATGGAGCTCATTCTTTAGACTCATTACTAGTCCAATGTCTCTGACCGAGAAGAGGTTTGTTAGGGCATTGTACATATTCTTAGATGAGTCAAGATGGGAGATGTAGGGTATCAAGTGGTATTTTATAGAGTTCACTATGATACTCATGGCATTGATATCACTGTCTTTGAACTTCTCCATNACAATATCCAACACTTTATTCTTGGAAAGGATGAGGTCAATCCTTTTCTTCCATGCTCTGAAGTTAGAAGCTCCATCTAACTTGTTTTATGACTTCATAGAGTAAGTCATGGTTTCTTTGACTTGGTCAACCCTAGATTTGACCAAAAACGCAAACTTGACATCTTGTCTTGTTGAGAGTACCAGGAGATGCACTAGGCTAGGGCGCACTGGTCTATATAGAAATTAGGTCAATCCATTCACTTAAGGTGCCTCAAAGAGAGGGTTAGGGTTTCTACAACTACACCTGCTAGTAACCCTAGCTACAGTTCTTTGGTGACTGCTCCTGCTAGAAACCCTAGCGACAGTTCTTCAACGAGCTTAATATCCTTATGGTTGTGCTCCCTTTCAGTGGTTAGTGTTATAACCCTAAATCCCCTAGAGACTACACTAGGTTTATAAAGTGCAGGAAGAGATAACCATCTAAAGTCTCCTACTTTTAACAAATATCCCGACATTACCCCACAATCATACATAAAAAACAAAGTATAGGGATTTGGTAAGATTACCTTAAACTTTGCATCCGGTGTCGATCCATTTGTGCTCAGTTGTTTCTCGACTGCAGATATCCTCCCAAGGCCAATCTGCATTCACCAAAAGACAAACAAGAATCTACAAGAATGCATTCTATATATGGATTAGTGGGTTAGATATCATAACCAAAATACAAATAAATCATAAAGATTGAAGACATCATTTGGCGGGATGGAAAAAGTATTTCTTTATATTAATCTCACAAAGTCGCTTACAATATGAGACTGGCAACTTCTCCTCGAACTCGGTCTTGGGATCCTCTTCACCATGCACCAACTGCTTCCACGTATTCTTCTCCTCTTCATTTCTCTCTAGGGAGATGGCAAGGGTTTGCAATGGAGGAAAAAGGGTTGGAAAAAGGAATTATGGCTCAAACTCATAATGTGGTTGCAAAATATTGGGGAAAAGGGGGAATACTGAAATGGGCAGAGTTTATTTTCTCTCATGCTTCCTTTTGGAATGGGACCCCAACACCTTATTTTATATGCCAAAAAGATAGTTATTATGTTGGGTGACCGACTATGGGCGGTCAAATGGTTAGGTAACTACCCGAAAACCCGTATCCCTTTGCAATTTTTTATTTTTCGTGCTTTTTGTGAGTATACGTGGGTTGTAATGGAACAACAAGCATGTGTACATGGGCAGTAGTGGTGTAGGGTGCGTACATCTTCAAAAAAATGGTTTTTTAGAAGAGTTGTTCAATAATGGCTTGGGAAAAATAGCAAGTAAGATGGCTTGATGCCAGGTATGCATGTCTGTTGCAATTTAGGGTTATAACATATGCCCCCTAATGTTTGAGGTCAGAAGAGCATCTGATGGCCAAAATAAATTACAAATATTCACCAATGTACGAAGCGAGTGAGCCCAAAGACCATAGTTCAAGAGGTGTCATCTGCAAAATAATAATTTGTCTCACCGAGGCGGGCATACCCATGCTTGGGATGAAATAAAATCATGGCTTCCAATCAAATACACTTCAGATCTAGGTCATATAACTATATAAATTGTATCCACGAGAAATACACAACGGATCTACATCTCAAAATCAAAATATATACATGTATAGTATCCATATTCAATAAGCTAATGATGCCTAATGGATGGAGATGAAGCCTTCAGAGCTCGGGCAACAACTTCAAGATCTTCAAAACTCGGGTAGGTGTGTAATATCAGTGTACGAATTCACTACCCAGAGGTCTTCGATGACTTGTCGGGAATAGACAAGAGGATCTCGGTGATCAGGAAGAGAACTTCATTGATTTTGAACAAATACTTGATTGGACTTTAGGGGTGGTCAGGCATGAGGAAAATAGACAAACTGTAGAAGGGCTGACTCAATTTTAGTAAAAATTCCCTCAGACAAAAGCATGAAAAATGATGAGACTTAGGCAACATGGCATTGACATAAGTTCACGATGCAGGAGGCAATGCAAACTCTCCATATGTTTGGAAGGATAACCAAATGGGGTAGGACACAACTCTATGTAGTGAGAAAAACTTCCTAAGGTCGTATTAAATACCAGAGCTTCACGAATAAACGGAAGGATGTGATTTTTCCAAAGGCAACTCATTGTGCTTCCAACAAAAAGAAAATACTTTTCCCTTCCTCTTTTTGGGGTATATTTGATTTTTTTGTCTTTTTCAATAATTTTTGAAAGCTTGAAAAAGAATAAAAGAATGCTACGTTACAAAGGAGGAACGAGTGTCACAGACATACTAGTTCCAAGAGCAAGGAACACACTAATGCCTAGAGCAAGGAGACATATGCGATAAAATGACACTTGGGAAAAATCCTCCATGGGTCAAGGTGTCAAGATGCAGAGGCAAAGTGCTACAAGGCTTGTGTATAAGGCATGCTTCAGATGGTTTAGTTGAGAACAACATGGAGCCAACATTAGGCCAAAGACGGAGGAATGAAAATGCAATTAATAAGCCACAATGATAACATCCTTCTATGTAATTTTAACAAGCCCAGAGAAGGTAACATTTTTTCGTGCCTTTTTCGAAGGTAGTCTAGTCGGTTTTAAAAAGGGGTAAACTAGAACTGAACAATTGTCTATTCAAAACCATTTTAACGAGTGTGAAAAAGACAATATCACTCGGAAATCTTTTCATATTTAAGGAGTCTGAAAAGAGCTTAACTATGGACTCTGTAAGGGATGTTTTTCTGGACCAATTTAACAAGTGTGAAGAAACAAGGTCACTTGGCCATCTTTTCAATTTTAGGGATTCTGAAAAGAGCTTAACTATGGACTCCGTGAGGGTTCCTTTTTTGTAAATTTAGTCCCTCATGCGAGAAAAAGGGTTAAAATTATACCTGAGAATACTCTTCTAGAGAACCGAAGCTCCTAGAGTATACCTTTGTTTGTACAATTGACCGTACGGACTGAAAAAGGGGTAAACTACCGCCGGATATACGTGCCTTCAAATTTTAGTTTGGCGAGCATGAAGGGATACAAGATCACTCGACAATCTTTTCATGTTTAAAGAGTCTGAAAAAAGGCTTAAAGAAGACTCTAGGGGGATACGACTCATGTATGAAACTGGTTCAGGTAGAGCCCACTAGTAGGCTCAGACCAAGAGTCTCTTCGATAGTCCACTTTGAAAGTCTCCTAAAAGGGACGAAAACAAAAACCATGATGCAAGTATTCCCTCAGTATAGAAATGGTAGTCATGGCTTCAAGGATAGCCTCATCTAAAGGCAATTCAAAATCTGATAAATCACGTAAACGAGGGTCGATAGTCCCAAAGGGTGAAGTAAACTGACCATATTCCATATGACGATGGAGGCTCTGGTCAGGACTAGCAGAGTCTATCAACAAAGAATCACAAGCATGAGGGCTTGAGGATCTACAAGTAATGAGATCAGACTTAGAAGGAGACTCAAGATCACTTGGACCAAGAGAGGGAAGCAAGGGCTCCCATGCCCCCATTGTATAAACCAATGGATCAATTGCTGAGACCAATACTAAGGGAAGGAAAACATGATTGCACAAGTTCCTTCTCAGAAGTAATTGAACACCGAGGATAAGACGCCACATAATTAACCTGTGGAGGGGTAGAGTCTACACAAAAACTAGGAACATGTAAAGGGGTAGTCTGAAATAACGTCAAATTAGGATGGTGATTATCATATGCCAGCTGGTCAATAGTGACAATGCTTCCATTATGAGGGAAATGCATCACTCGAAAGAGTGTAGACACCACAACGTTCATAGCATATACATAATCACGCCTGAGAAGCATATTAAAATCTAACGGGCCTTGCACCACTATAACATCAACAACGACATTCTTCCCACCTAATGAGATAGGCAACTGAGGAAGAACCCCCAAATATTCACTAGGATGTCTGTCAAAAGCCAACAACTCATGCAAAGCAGACACAATCTTGGGAGATCCCAAGACTTTCCAAACTAAGGAGGATAAAATACTTGTAGAGGATCCTTCATCCATGATACATCGATAAATGTTTGTTGAATTAACTTCAACCCTTATTTGAAAGGGTGCGGAAGAAGGAAGATGAGGTTGAACAAGATCATTCCAATCAAAGGAAACCATCTTAGGGATTGGAGGGGGTATGCTTGGAACGAGTGGAATGCCCCCTTGTTATGAAAGTACTAAACTAGAAATGATAAAAACATAGTCGGTAGACACATCACTCTCCAAGAGAAGCGTGGGATCAGACGAAGATTGCATCGGCATGACCACTTTGATAGACTCGACACTCTTCAAGAGAAGAGTGGGGTCAATCTAAGACTGCATTGGTGTGACCATTTTCTCAACCAACGGCTGAATAGGATGCAAGAGTACATGGTCTAAAGGCACGTCACCCCCAAAATAGGAGTGGGATCAGCCGATGACTTCATCGGCATGACCACTTTCTCAACCAATGGTTGAATAAACTGTGAGGAAACCTCAGAAGACTCAAAATCAGAATATCTTGTAGACAAGGACCACAATCTTCATACCTCTGGAAGGCCAGGGCACAGATGAGTAAGGTGATCTCCCTTGCAAATCTTACAAGGGAACATAGGCTTACGTCCTATCCATCTAGGTTTCTCAATAGAATCAATTCCCCCAGCATGAATGGAAGTGGATGATTGTACATATCCAACGTGACTTGCAGAGGTTGGTGATGGGTCAATAATGCGATTCACAGAGGCTACAGACCTATTGCCAGTATGACTAGCAAGGACTAGACTTTTTCCCCCAGCATGACTTGCAGAGGCTAGGTGTTGGTCTTCAACATGACCTGTAGAGGTTGAGGACATATCTCCAACATGACTCGCAAAGGTTGGTGATTTCTTCTTCCTATTCTTCCTCTTTCTACTTCGTTTAGACTTCCGGTTACTAGTTACTGTACTTTCACCAGAGGCGGGAGAAGGAGGAGGCAGAGACTTTGTTGACGAAGGAACGTCAACAAGATTCCCATGACATAAAGTGCTTAAATGAGAAGTGTCAAGAGCATTCGGGACATTTGGAATGGTGCCCAAACAAACCAGTAGTTCCACATTCAACCCAGGAATGTACAAAGTGGCCATCAAAGGGACACCAACGTTTCCAAAGAAAGGAAAAGCACAAGAATCCCCTTGCGAAGGGGTTCCTTGGTTGGTATCATCAGTAACCTTAGCCATGAATATCTTATCCACATATTCTCCTCTTGAGGTATTTTTCAAGTTCGTAAAAGTATCACACACTGACTTAGATGAACCAGTGTTATTAAAACAATGCCTATAGAGAGGCGGATCCACGTTTCTAAGCGGAAGACCAAAAATTCCTCACAACCGACGGAATGGGCGGTCAAACACCTTAGGTTAGAGACCCAAAGAAATGACTGACTAACTCACTATGGAAAGCTAAGGAGCACAAATCACACACTAAAATTTCCTAAAGGAAAATCAAGCAGACCACTATCTAGTACGAAGAATAGTTACGCTAGCCAACACTAGAGAAACTTACCGGTGCAAGTGAAACTCAAACACGGAAGAACCCTTAGGGTATACTCTACAAAGCATGGCCCGACGTCTTCCCTAGGTACCATGGTATACCCCCGCAGTTACCTATGTAAGTCCCTAAAATAAAGGCAACTAGGTTTCCAACTCGCGAACAGTCACCAGGTGGGTACAGTCGACAGTCAAGTGGACCGCAATGAGAAAGGTATCAAGCCCAAAACCTATCGAGGGTATCAAAACCAAGTGTTCCAGAAGATGACTGAGGACCTTGAATGGATTCAATACCCATGAAGCTCCGTGGAAAATGTGATCAATGTAATCTCAAGATAAGTCCTCTATATGTGTTCCTCCACTACGATTGGTCCGGCTTTGAAGGGGTTATCTCTGCTACCTTTCTACACGTGACCTCGTGTTAAACCCTTGTGTTAGAGGGGGGTCCCGGATAAATTTCACGTTTACTAGACTTTAACACTCCCTAACTCAGACTCCAATGTTTGATTTAACGGCCTTGAAGAGTTTTCTCTCCAACCTAATTCAAGGCCCTAACACTAAACTAGTTGGTTGACCCTACAAACATAAAAAGTCTAATTAATTTTAGATTAGCATTCATTTTAAGGCTTGATTTCTCAAAAAGGGTGAGCTACTGAAACTGATGTTGTTAAGACTCTTGAGAAAAATGAAACTTATAAGAACACTAGCAAAGAAGGATTATCTTTCTTATTTTTCTTTTGAAATGATTTTAAAATTAGAAGAAAACACAATGCTATGCTAATTTCTTTTTCTTTTCAAATAACAATGCAAAGAAAATGCCAAGAAAGAAAGAGACCTAACAAACTAAGTTTTTTTTTTTTATATTTTGTTCCAATCAAAGAATAAATAACAAAAGATTCTAAAAGAAACTGATGAATACACGATTCATGGAAACTCATTTTTCTTAAAATTTCAAGCTAAAAAGAAGTTTAAAAAGATAGGAAACACAAGAAATCTTTTTTCTAAAAGGACAAGCAAACTGACGTCAAATCTAGGCTTAAAGACTGTAACTACAGATACCAATACTAAATCAAGAAACCCTTGAGAAGTCAGACTTCAATCAAGGAAGAGGATGACTGCCTCTTCTTAAAAAAAAGGCTTCCTGACACAGGCACGCTACTGACACTTCAACAACCTGCATATGTATGTGGGTTGTCTAAAGGTAGGGCGTGTATGTATGCGTGCAGATCCACTACAGGCCGCGTACACCTCTATAACTTTCTAAAAGAAAGAAAAAAATAGTCAAGCTGTCAAGGAAGGGAATACTGGTATGGAAGACCATAATCCCTTAAAGACTTAGACACTTACAGAATCTCAAAACAGGAAATTAAACCAATTAAAACACTAAAAAAGAATATCCCCTAAAAAACCCTAAAGGCTTCCCCAGTATGGTTGCCAATTCTGCTATAGCGGGAAAACCCCCTATGGACTTGTTGGCAGCCAATTCAATTTTTCCAATTGCCCTATAAGATGACTACACCTATGTCTTCTGAACTTCAAATTACCGTTGCATTTTGTAAATAGACGATATTTTCATCCCTTGCGACATTTGCAAATTGGTCTCCATTTAGTTTTCACGACTGTAAGCGTGAAAACTCCTCCATCATTCTTTGAACTGTCATGATCTTCTCATTGATATCCCGAAAGGCACTTACCTTTGGTTTATTATTGTATGGCCAAATGAATTTTCAAACTATGCCTATTCTTACTTTGATTGCGCAATTTGATTTTATTAAATTGGTAAGGCATTGATCATGAAAATTTATGTTTTTAACACTTGCCTAGTCATCAGATTACATAGGGGTCATGGTTTATTTTGTTTTTTTTATATATGATGTGATCCTTATTATAAGCTCTTGTCTTGTCAAATGTTATGGAATCGATTATCACAATGTTTTGAACTTTGATTACACTTATATGATGGCACATATTTAATTGTTGGGTTTGATTTCATATTGAACATTCGTGGTTTGAAATAATACAATGGCGCATTGGTATGTTATCCACCGTTTGATTTTTGGGATGGCCGAATAATATGGTTTGAATTATGATATGATTGATTGAACGGAGGTTGTACCTTGTCATTACTATTATGCATGGAGGTAAGTGATTCCACCACCCTCGCATGTGCACATTAATGCTCCCCTTTGATCGTTCATTCTTGTTACACCGCCCACCTCTGCTCCTACGCGTTAGTGTATTCACCCAAACCCTTACCATGTGCCCGCACCATGGCTCCAGTCGTGAAGGCTGAACCGAATGGTTTCCAGGCTCTGTTGATGTTCGACAGTTCTCACAGTGACCTTGAGGAATTTGGATGGCTCTCGTTCATACAAAAGTTTGATGGTTTTAACCCCTGTGTTGCTCGACAATTCACATTAACCTTTGATGGCTGTCGAGCCAAGGTCGGGGATGTCCAATTGGAAATTGATGAGCAATTTCTCAATTTAGCTACCGGTCTGCCTGCCACTGGACAACAATGGTCCAAGAATTGCAAAGTGGAAGAGGTCCCGTGGACACTTCTCTTCCAGTCGCGTAAGGTTAGCTCCTGTGATAAAGGTTTGCCTGCGAAAATGCTCAAGCAACGTTGGCATGATTTGCTAATGATAATCAAACAATTTATCACCTGCGAGGGTCGGTATGGGTTTGTTTTCTTACACCACCTTCGTTTACTTATGGTTTTCATGGGCTATGAGCTTAATATGCCTTTTACTTGCATAGGAGCCTGTTTAAAATGTCTAAAAGATACAAAAGGAACCAGGCCGATAGCATCCTTTTTCACTTTGGGTTGATTAAAATGATTGTAGTCTGTCATTTGGGGTTACACCGAGACTGTTGGAACGATTTTCTTACTCGCAATAATTTTGAGGATTCAAACCCACCACAGATTGACAAACCTGTGGTGAGTGAGGGTAAGTCTGTAACCCCAGTGCCCTACAGTATCCTGTTACCTAAACCCTTACCCGACTCACCTATTGACCTACCCCACTCTGTGACCAAGGATGTAGAAACTGTTAAACCCGTGGCTAAACGGCCTAAAGCCAAACCTACTGCGAATTCCAAAGGCAAAAAGAATGCCCGTTTAATCTCTTGAATGGCAAGAAACAAGTTGAAACCTCCTGCCAACCCTGACCCTATCTTTTTGAGTGGAGATTCTGATCCAGAAGTGGAACGCTACCTGACAAGTGAATATCCCTATTCGGAAGGTCTGTGTGCCAAACCCTCATACGACTTTCTGAAAAACCTACCACCTTGCTTGCAAAACGACCTGAATTACCCTGGCATTAACCTGCCCTGTCCAAACCCCGGTGATTCGTCAAAACCCTCTCCTGCTCTACCTCAACCAGCTGTGCCACGCTATGATCAGTGCGGATCGTGGTTAGAAAGGTATTATCTTGATGTTCCAATGCTACAGTCCATAATTCATTCTCTGGAGGATCAGGTTGCAAGGCTTACCAGTCAAAAGGCTAAATTGCAAGCCACTGATAAGAAATAGAGAACGACAGGCTCTATTTTGTTTAAGAATGTGGAGTCAGCTACAACAATCGTGAATTCAAAATTGGCATAGCTCGAGCAGCCTCACTGATATGTCTATCACATGTTTATATAACAAACTCATATCTTTGTTTACAGTTTGGATTTGCTCTGTCACATTATATGCATTATGTACATAGTTTTGTTTTGGTTGATCGAATTTCGTTTCCCAGTTTAGCTTTGATTGGATTGTCTTTGATTCGATTGATCGTGGTATGGATTTGATTGTTTCGATTTGGCTTAAATTGGATACTTTGTTTCTAATTGAAATCGTTTCTATCCTTTCTAAACACAAGTTGTTTCTTGTATTCCAATTTTGAACACAATCAATGTTTCGATTTGAATTGGTTATATTGTATACGATATGGTTGACAATAATGGTTAACTGTTACGATTTTATATCTATATGATTTTCGATCAACATGGATACAATTCGGGTTATGTTCGATATGATTCTGTTTCATGGATAGATACGATTCATAACAGTTGTACACAGCCGATTGATTCGCATTGTTTTAGTCGACCGTGTTATCAGTTCGATTCGTATTGTAATGAAAATGTTGTTTGAATTTGATTTGAGGAACGAAATTGACAGTATCCAGTCTCACGATTTGTTTCTATAATTAAACTCAGTCGTTTTCATTTTGAGTATTTGCCCAGCTGATAATTATAACTTCTGCTGATTCTATTAAGATTGTGATCATGATCTTGCCTGTTGCCTGTGCAAGGATTAATCACAAATT
>SNQJ01S0027054.1:41518-55086 GCA_010110895.2 Picea sitchensis | reverse complement strand
TATATATATATATTCATTATGCTAAGACCTTCTTAGCTTGCACAAACAAAAGGTGTTGTAATTTCAAGGATATATTAACTTTCATAATTTAAAAATTATATAAGATTAATATTAAAAATTTCCAAAAAGTGGGTTCTCTACAAGTATATGGGTTCCATCATTAAGGTACTCAACACCTGCATGAACAAAGACATATACCTTATATTTTGTTGGAAAAATAGCATACCAATGTTAGAAAAAAATCCAATTTTACATAGTTATTCACAATTTCTATGAATAAAACTTGTATATTCGGAAAGCTAATTCAGTTTCATATGTTTCATCTTCTTACACCAAATTCAAATTCATTGTAAAAGCACCTTGAATAATCCGTCCAAGTTAATAAATTGTTTTTCTTCCATGTTTGCATTGCCACTAACGTGCCATGAGAGACCATCAATAGATTTCACACACCCATAATTTTAACATAAATCTTTTCCCAAAAACTTTCACAACATAAACCATCAAAAATTAAAATATTCAAATGTTTATAAATTGAGGGATATTATATCATTTTCCCCTTGAACTAAATACCATCCTTCGTGTTCCAATATGAGCATATTAGCTCTGGAACATAAATGGATAAGCCTTTCAAATGGCTTCTTCGATTTCCAAAGTGGCATCCTCAGGACTAAAGTGCCTCCATTGCACTTTGACTTGAGTGATTGCTTGGTTCCACAACATAGTTTCCTTGTTGACGATAATGCGTAGAGGGTCCACCTAGAACTTGCCTTTTGGTTCCACCTGAATCACATTACAATTTACAATACGAGTTACATCATGTACATACTTCTTTAACAATGAAACATAAAATGCATTGTGTACTTTTAAATTGGTTGGTAGTGCAAGTTAATAGGCCAATGGCCCTACTCTGGCAAGCATTTCAAATGGTCCACAATAGTGTGGTGACAACTTGGTACTCTTTCCCAATTTGAATAAATTATTTTTGGGTTTGAATTTTATATACACACGATCTCCTACATCGTATTCTTCATGTGTTATTTTCAAGTCTGCAAAACTCTTTTGTCTGTCCTGTGCACTTTTCAAATTCTATTTTTCTTTCTAAACAATTGTTTCTATCTCTTTTATCATATATGGACCCAAAGTGATCCGGTCAACTGGGTTGTCCCAACTAACGGGTATTTGACACTACCTTCCATACATCACCTCAAAGGGACTCATCCTTAGATAAGTCTGATAACCATTATTATATGCAAACTCAACTAGATGAAGGTATTCCTCCCACTTTGTGGGGCAATCCATTACATACATCCACACCATATCCTCTACAATTTGATTAGTCCTTTCGGTTTGACCATTAATTTGAGTATTATATGTGGTGCTAAAATTCAATTGAGTGTCCAAACCACTGAACAAACTCTTCCAGAAATTCGAAGTGAACTTCTAATTCCCGTCTGAAATCATATTTTTGGGTAAACCATGTATTCTAAATATTTCCTTCATGCAAAGTTATGCAATTTTTATAGCGTTGTGAGTTGATTTCACTTGAACAAANAACAAACTCTTCCAGAAATTCGAAGTGAACTTCTAATTCCCGTCTGAAATCATATTTTTGGGTAAACCATGTATTCTAAATATTTCCTTCATGCAAAGTTATGCAATTTTTATAGCGTTGTGAGTTGATTTCACTTGAACAAAGTGTGTATCTTTAGTGAAATTTTCTACTACTAACATTATAGAGTCATTTTGTTTCTTAATCTTAGGAAGCTATGTTACAAAATAAATGTTAATCACTTCCCATTTCCATTAAGGAATGAGTATTGGCTGCAGTAATCTAGCTGGGTAACGATGCTAAGCTTTAACTTGTTGGCACTAAAGACACCTAGAAATATATTTAGCTACATATGTTTTCATCCTCGACCAAATTTTTTCTTTCTTTAAAGTTGTTATGGTCTTTTGGTAACCTGGGTGACCTGAATAAGGTTTCCTATGTACTTCAACAAGTATCATTTTTTTCAATTCTATGTTATTTGGAACATAAATTCAGTTTTGTACTGCACTAAACCCTCCTCATTGCAACGGAATTTTGTTTCTTCCTCCACTGATTTATTATTCTAAATTTTTTCATGTATTTTCCTACAATTTTCATCATTTTATGTTGTTGATTTAATTCTCTATTCCAAATCAATTTGTATCTTACTTCTGAAAATTGCATGTAGTTTTATGCTAAGTGCATCAACTATCTTTTTTTTCCTTTCCTTTAATATGTTTTATTTCAAAATCATCCTCACTTAGAAAAGATAAGCTTCTTGCATATATTGCATTTAAGTTATGTTGATCGAAAATGTACTTAAGGTTGATATTATCAGTTTTTAACATAAATTTCCTACCCAACAAGTAGTGTAGCCATATTTTTAAAATATGTACAATAGCAGTTAATTGTAGATCATGTGTTGCATAGTTATTTTCAAGAAGTTTCATCTTTCGTGATTACAAAAAAACCAATATTAGTGAACATAAGTATCTCTATTGACTATGGTCATTTTTGCCATAAATGTTTCTTTCTACAACAAATCACTAATAAATATAACACAGAGCTATCTTTTTTTTCTTTTCAACCAAACATCCTATAGATATCTCTTTATGTAGAAGGAACAAACATAAATATAACACAAAGATGTCTATTTGTAATTATGACTAGTCATTCTATAGATTGTTGTTTCTGCAACTAAGTCGGTAATAAAAAGAATAGATAAATATCTTTCTTGGGTCATAACCAACACTACAATAACTAGTAATTATTCTGTACTACAACTATTTATCACTTATTAAAATATAATAATAAAGAAAAAAAAAACATATATGAGCCTGCTTCAATATTCAAGGAACAAACTGAGTAGAAAATCCAATTTCTCCCAACCATAAACCGGAACAACCACAAATACTTGTTCTTTTCACCCTTGAGCCTAAATCATTGTTCCATAGAGACTAAGAAATTTGTATAACCTTCTCCAGATAAATCGGATTTTGATTCTTTTTTAGAACCATGAAACTCAATTCTTTCTCACAAGTACTCAACAACATCTTGCCTTCTCTGTACTTGTTTCTCTTCTTCCTTTCACTGAAAAATAATAGCTTACCTAGGTATTTTTTCCAAGTTAGCCTCATCCCTAATCCTAGGGAATATTCTTGGCCTAACTTTGTGCTAGCTTGTTCCCTCACATATCCCACATCTTTTGGATTAGTTTTACACTTTTCCTCATGGAAAATATTTACTCTGGTGTTTTTTATCCCTTTTCACTCTCCCATGGAATAATGATTTACTATTTGTAATTGAATTCTCTAATCAATTTGTTTCTATTTAAATAAAATAAATTAAAATAATATTTACAAAAATATTCATCATCAGATGTCAATGTTTTTGATGATATAATTTTAACATAAATATTTTCCCAAAAACTTCCACAACATAAACCATCAAAAATTGAAATATTTGAATGTTTATAAATGGAGGGATATTATAGGACATGTTGATCATCATCATGGTCGGGATCATGTTCTCCATTGTAGGACACAAGACATGATCTCCTCTGGTTACCCCTAGGCATGAGGGGGCAGGGGGTAACACCTCACATTAACCAACGACTCTATCACTCCACCATTGGTGTGTACTCTTCCCACATAGCACCTCTTCCTCATGGCCTCTCACAATGGAAAATCTTAAAGGATAAATTCTTCCCATGGGATAGTTTTCTAGGCTTTTCCCAAGAAAGGATTAGTGAATTTTCAATTTTTCTAAAACTTATTTTCCCAAATTATATAGGATAAAATTATTAGACCTTAAAAATATCCAAAATTTTATAGAAACAATATAAATTATTTAGGAATTTGACTATTTTTACAAAAGTATGAGCAAACATTTTGTATTTTGCATATTAAGGACTTATAAAACTCACAAAAGTTTTTACACTTATAAATTTTCATCCTTAATTTTTTCCTTCCCTCTCAAGCCAAGATTTATACCAAAAACTAAATTAAACACACAACAAATAAATATAATGAAAAACAAGTTGGGTCTCTTCTTCATATTATTGAAGGAGAAATATGAATGCATATATATAGGTTTTCTAGAGATCAATGATTCCTTCAAAACTGTATCTAAATTCCATACATAACTATGTAATTGAGTGTTCTTGATGTCATACTTTATCAATTAATTTCCTATGTTCTATTCTTACTGTTTGAATCTATCAATTATATGTCAAGACTATATTCTTACCATCTAACTCTATCAATCATCTATCAACCTCAAAATCCACTGATGATGTAACAATCTACCATTAATTAGATTTCTTCATTCATTTGTAATAGTAAGATCCTCGCTGAGTGTTGTTTCACTCACTATAAGTTGAAGGTGGTTGTAATACCCCTGCACACCATAATCCCATGGGGTTTGTGAGTGCTGCAAATTCATAAGCCTCTCCACCATAGTGAGGTTGATGAGTTGGGGGTTTTATTGTGATATTCCTTTCGGATAAATGTATTAATTACAGAGATTTTATATGTGCACTAATATTTCTCACATAATTGAGATTGATCAATAATTAGACGGAACATCTATGAAAGTAGTTCATTGGTTGGGGAAAAAATCAACCCTTGAGTGCAGTGTCCCATTATTGATTGAACATTGGTTCCTAGGATTTGGACCATTGTTGTATCAACACTTTCACTCCGTAGAGGTAAAGGCTATATATATTTTTCCTTTATGCATTTAATTTGCTCTGTGTTGGTTATCTTGATTTGATGGTACGATTGTATATGCATTATGGATTCATGGTACTCTCCTTGTATTCTATTCTTGTTGGATTCTTACACATATTTTAGTGCTAGTTCTTGTTACACTTGTGCATATAATCATAAGAAAAAAATGATTTAGGTAATACATAGATGTTTTGTTATAAAGTGATATTAAAGCGTCGGGAGCCTATGGGGAGGTAAAAAATCAATGAAAAAGGTCAAAAATCAATGAAAACCATTGTTTGTCGTGATTTCACCATGGAAACTAGGAATGTACAATAAGAATTAAAACTAGGAATGTACAATAAGAATTAAAACTATGGTTTATTTACTCATTGAATAGCACTCTCAACTAAGTTTCTCATGTTAAATGTGTTTGTTAATTCATAGATACTTTAATTACAAGTTATTTTCACTCATGCATTGCTTGAGTTAAAACCTAGTGCCTAATCAATTATTCTGATTATTCTTACATTTGTCTAATTACATTTTCTTTTACTTTAAATAAGCAATAGCATAATAAACTAAAATCCAATACAATTACATCTCAAGGCTATGATGTATCTAGAAACCCTAGAAGATTGTCATCATCTAATACCCTGACTTATGACTCAATAAGATATTTGGAAAAAAAATTGTGTAATAATGATCATCATTATATAAATGGAATCCATAAATAATGCATACATTAAAGTAGAACTAAAGCCATAGTCCCTCCCAAAAATATTGTCATTATCATAATAAAATGGTGCATTTTTTTTAAATAACCATCTTTTTAAATTCAAAATTGGAAAGTAGTTTCATTCATTGCAAAGTAAATGGAACGTACTCTAATCAAATAGTAGACTCTGCATTGCTCTATTTCTCTTTTACACATATATCAGTTACATTTATCTTAAAGAATATATGGTTGCATATGTTTATAATTTTGAAATAAAAGAAAAAAAAAATGTCTATATTTATCTTCTTCTATATTTTGATGAATAGCGACGTGTTTGACTGAATGATTTCTGCTTTAAAATTGAATTAGTCAGCCCACTGACCACGTCCTCTGTATTTTTTTTTAGCCACGTGTTTGATTGACTAATTTTCTATGTCCCCTTTTTTTTAATAATAAGTTGTTTGTATATAATTTAAACATTCCCATTATAAAAATGTGAGTGCACAGATTGGTCGAGTATTCCAACGTATTCACGAGGGTTATATATAATATTCACCAACTTGCTCTCTGAGTGTCTACTGTTTGTGCTAGAACAATAAAGGAATAAGTCTTATTCAACGTACTTACTAAAAACCATAAAAGAAAAACAAAAAGGTATGCTCGCATGGCAACTTACAATTTACATTATAGATTGGAGTTTACTAAAATAATTTTAAAAAATTGAGAATGCAACATAAAATCCGCATGCGTAATTAGTTTACATATTCACAAATATTTTACCTTACAAGTTGCAATCCCACTTAAGAATCTACGATTCGCAGTTGTTTTTAATATAAAAAATCTCTTATTAAAAAACAAATCCTATTTTATATTGTATTTATTTTTAATTTCAAATTTGCATTTTTCATTTGGATGGGCTAAGGGATGGAATCTTATAGATGAATATGGATAAAAAAAATTCTTAATAGTCAACATTCTTCTTTAAGTTAAAATTAACATAGAGTTGTCAAATTTGACCAGTTATTTAGTTTCAAAATTCCAATCTTAGTTCTCATTGTAATCCATTTTTTTTTTATTATTAATTTTAGAACATTCTTCAGTTAAAATAGACATAGAGTTGTTAAAACCGTTAAATTTGAAAAGTTATTTAGTTTCAAAAGTTCAATTTTATGGTGTTCTCATTGTAATCCATTTTGTTTTCCTTTTTTATTAATTTTTAGAAGGAATGTTATGATTAAAAAGATTTGGGAGATAAGAAATGGAAAAAAATAATAAATAAAGTATTTTTAATTATTTTAGAAATAATAAATGGTATTATTTATACTTAAGTGGTATTTATATATAAGGTTAATATATATCTAACATTATTTTAATAAAAAAATTAATGTTTTCAGATTTCTTTGGTTAGGAGTTTCGAAAGCATTGTCCAAATAATCCACACATGGTGTCATTTTAGTCAACGTTTTTAATTTGAATTGGGATTCATCGTCATGATTAATCGTCAATTAAAAACTTATTGATCTTCATCAATTAATACTTTTAAATGTAGGACAATTTTAATTTATAAATTTTTAATCAAGTCTGCTATCTCCAAATCCTAATTCTAGAGTTAGAAAAAAAAAATTAATTAAATTAATAAATTAATAAGCAAAATGATCACGATTAATGGTTATTACCTAATTATGGATAATAATAATATATATATAAATATATGTATATAAATCTAAGAATTAATTATTTATTCTTTTAGGGTTATGATTAATAGTTTTATTTATGGTTGGGATTTTATAAGTATTGGAAGGCTTTATAATTATTTATTCTTTTAGGGTTTACGCTTTTAATCATAACTAATTATTAGGATTTAAGTATGATTGATAGTTTAATATATGTAGTGGGGGTTATTTATGATTAGGTTATATTTTTAATATGAATAGGATATCATATGATTAGGGTTAGGGTTATTTAAGTTTTAGGGTTTATGCAATTAGGATTTATAAGTAATAATAGTATATATAACTATATATAAATCCACGGTTAGAATGATAAAAAATAAGTATTTTGGTTTTATAGGAATAAGATTAGGGTGTATATAGTACTTAATTAATAAAATATATAGTGACAAGTTTTTATAATTAAAATCTTTATAGTAGTAATAAGACTAGTTTAGTTAGACATCTAAACCTATGAATTGAGTCAAAATTAAAGCTGAAACAAGCAAGGAACGAAAAAGGTCAGTGTCATACCTGATTTGGTCTATGAGGGTCTCTTAGTTGGTTGATTAATGGGTGACAAAAGCTCCTTACCTCTAGGCCACCATCTCTGTTTATATTGTTGGGGTACTTGATTATTTCGAGAGCTTCTCTTAAGCGTCTTTTGTAGTAGTGATCCTCTTTTTCTAGTATCTTGGTATCCTCAAGGAAAACATGATGTTTGTCTTTAAGGGAGTGTTCTGCTAAGGCAGAAGTGTAAGTGCGTTCATTTCTAATGTCTTCTTCGTGTTCCTTAATCCTTACCTGGAACGATCGTCAAGTTTCACTAATGTAACATTTCCCACATGAACAAGAGACCTTGTAGATGCCTTTCCCTTGTCGGTGGTCCATAGGGTCCTTTACCGACTTCATTTTTTGTCTGATAGTAATTAGGGGTTTGAAGGAGGTCATAATGTCTTTTCTTTTTAGGACCTTGGCCATCTTGTCTGTGACACCTCGAATGTAGGGAAGAAAGGCTTTTATGTTGGATTTTTGATCATTATGGGCATGAGTCCTTCTATCCTTCTTATCTATTTCCTTTTTTATGTCTCTATCTCTATATCCAATGTTCTTGAAGACCTTAGTTAAGTGGTCTACTTCTTCTTTAAGATGTTCCTTGTCAGAAATTCTTGCCTCCCTTATGACCATGGTGTTGAGGGCCCCCATCTTTTGAGAGGGATGGTGGTGGGATTGAGCATGAAGGTAGTTGTTTGTGTGAGTTTTATTCCTGAAGACCTTGTGCCCAAGTGTACCATCCTATTTTCTAGTCATAAGTACGTCTAGGAAGGGTATTCTGTTGTTATCTTCTAGTTCCATGGTGAATTTTATGTCTTTAGAAATTCCATTGAGGTGTTCAAAGAATTTTTCAAGTTCTTTTTTACCATGTGACCACTTGACGTTGGTATCATCAACATATATTTTCCATCTATATGGTTTAAGGGGGTATGATTCAAGGGCATTTATCTCAAACTTCTCCATGTAGAGGTTGGCTACAATTAAGGATAAAGGGTATCCCATGGCTACTCTGCTTGTTTGTTTGTAAAACTCTCCTTGGAAACTGAAGAAAGTTGATCTTAGACAGACTTCTGCTAGTCTGGCTGTTTGAGGGTCTGCAACCTCATTTATAACTTGAATGGCTTCATTTAACGGGATCTTAGTAAAAAGTGAAACTACATCAAATCTAATGAGCATGTCCTTACATTCAATTTTATCCTCTTTTATGATTTCCACGAAGTCTCTTGAACCCTTGATATATGAGTCTGTTCTGCCGACTAATGGTCCTAGGATTCTTGCCACATGCTTGGCTAGTTCATAGGTTGGGGAACCGATTGTGTTGACAATTGGTCTTAGAGGGGCTCCTTCCTTGTGGATCTTAGGGAGTCCATATATTTTAGGGGTGATTAGGCAGCTTGGAGTTAGTCATTTTTTCATCATTTCATCTAGGTTGGAAACTTTTATGGCCTTTTTTACTTCTTTGTTGGCCTTGGATATTGGGTTGTTATCTAGTTTTTTGTAACTGCTAGTCATGGTGAGAAGCTCCAGCATTTTGGTGTTGTAATCCATTTTGTTCATGACTATTGTAGCCCCTCCCTTATCAACCTTCAAAATTACAATGTTATCATTAATGTTAAAATAAGATTTTATTAAAAAATTAAAAAATATTAAAATTATTTCAGGTATTCTTAAAAAGATTAATGTTAAAATAAGTTTTTATTAAAAAAATTAAAAAATATTGAAATTATTTTAGATATTCTTATAATTTTGGAGTATGATTTTAAATTGCATTTGATTGATTAAAAACATGTTTTCAAATTGAAATTATTTGAAATGGTAAATTTTATTTGTACATAATGAGTAAGTGTATTTCAAAATTTTGTGATAAAATCAATAAAAAAAATAGAGTAGGTTAAACTTCCTTGTCAACTTTTTGTTCAATCTAGAACTTACAAATCAAATTTTGGGTCAATCTAGAACTCTTACCACAATGAACATATGAGTTACCTTAAAATGAAGCAAAACCCTAAACATATAGGTCACTTTAAAATGAGGCAAAACCCTAGGCCAATGTTTTACTATTAATGTGAATTGGATCATATAAAACTCAGACTACCCTTGAAATTTTAGTTAGATTTAACTTATTTTTTAATTGGAAATGGAATCTTTTTGTTACATATTTACCCTATTCCAAAACAAAACTAAAGTAACAATCCAAGAGATTCTAAGAGTAACAACCCACGAGATTGTAAAAGAAGTTTGATTTCTCACTTAGCACGACGCTATTAACGCACGTGGAAAGTAGAAACGAATTAGCACGATGCAATGAATGTACTATTTACCATGGCAACCGACCAATGTGACACTGCACTCTTTATATTTCTCTCACTCTCACTTTCTCTAGCTGTCAGGAAACGGAAATCAATCGATGATAACGTGATTGTAATTGTGACTGAGCAGAGACAACGATGGACGTTGCAGGAGGGGTGAGCAACAACATAAACATGAAAATGTTGAATATGTTGGAGTTGATCCGCCACCATTTGCTGGATGTGGAGGACGAAATAGATATTATAGATCTTCAACGAGGAAATCAAGTCATCGCCAGTGGCAGCAGATTAACATCAGATGGCAATAAATTCGCAGAAGCACAAGGAGGAAATCAAGTGTCATCGTCCTCCTCCTCAACTGTCCTCGCCTGCGGCAGCAGATTAACATCAGATGACGATGATGAATTTGCAGTAGCACAAGATTATTCCTCTTCTCCTGTATCCACAGTTATAAGAAGAGAAGAGGCGTTTAAGGTAAAGCAACAGGCACACGACGAGGAGAATGGAGAGATTAAGCAGATCAGTAGGGCCAGCCACTACAGAGGAGTCAGGCGGCGGCCGTGGGGTAAATTCTCAGCGGAAATCAGGGACCCTGCCAAGAAAGGGGCCAGAGTTTGGCTGGGCACTTTCAATACCGCCGAAGAGGCCGCTCTCGCATATGACCGCGCTGCCTTCCGAATCCGCGGAGCCAGGGCTCTCGTTAACTTCCCCCTTGCCTTTGCTTCCATTTCAGAGAATGGATCAGCCGCAGGTCACACGGGGCAGAAGAGGAAGAGATAAAATGGTGGAGGAGGTACATTGGAGTTGGGGGTGTCTGGTAGGATAATGGACAAATCAATATGGCTTTAGACATGATTACAGTATTTTTATGATTAAGCGAATGTATTTATGATTATGAGAAAAAATTCCAGCAATTTTGTATCAAACTATCTCCATCTTTTCCACCCTTATCCCCGTTCTGTATGTTTAAGATTTTTATGAAGGTTCAGTATATGCAATATTTTGATGAAAAGTGAATGAGAAAGGTTTTAGATTTTAACCAGTACAAATAGTGGCAATACCTGCAGCAATGTGATTAAAGTTTGGATCAAATTAATCACTGTTCAATTGATTTGATGAGTGCAATATGTGTTTCATGGCCTCCTGTCACCCCTTCTGTTTTCTTTGGGGGATTGCAATTGTAGTTCGACCATTGTCAGCGTTATACATGTCATCACGTGGAGAGTGAAAAAACAATCACCTTTCTCGTGATATAGTCCCTTCTTGTTTCGGCCTGCCTTACACTTGCTTTCATAATTGGTATTATGAGACTACATACAAAATTTATTGTATAATCCATCTGATCCGTGGTGTACCATTGTCATCGTTGGTCATCTTCATAAATTGCAATATTCCCAAGTGCGCTAGGCTAGGATATTAGTGCTATGTTGTACAAATAGGTGTTTCTGTTTGTGTATTTGTGTCAAACAAAATTGCATTATATGTGCACGGTACATTACATATGTTTTTTTGTTTTTTATGCTGTAAATTGGTTTATGCTGTAAATTGGTTGACAACTTTTTACAAACAGTTGCATATATTTCACTAATAGATATTAGTGAAACACATTGTATGCAATCCAAGTGCATATGAAATAGAAGAGATAATAAGTGTATATGAAATAGAAGAGATAATATGAGGAAATTTTTCTTATAAATGAAACCTTGAATACAATAATAACAAGTTTTTAATGGTTGTTATGACAACTACAATACATCAACGAAAACACAGCAATGCTCAAACCAAAAACTTGAAAGATGCCATGACCACCTCAAGAGATGAAGTGTCCTCCATACTGTCGAAAGGCTAATGCCTAGCCTCAAACCCTCTCGAAGAATGATGTCATCCAGCTCCAAGGACCTCTCTAGGCCTCACGCTACCTCCTCAAGCCAATATAGACCTCTTCAAGGGAAGATTGAATCTCCAAATGCTAAGGATAGGGCTCACGACCCTCCTCCAAACCCTCACAGCTCTGCAGAAGGATGGATCGTCTCCTCAAGATACCCTTAGCGAGCCTCCAAAGGTTATCGATCCCCCAACAAAACCCTTGCAGCCTCCTCGAAGCCCTCATGGCCCTGCGAAAGATGAATCCGTCCACCTCAAGGAAGCTCCACGAATCTCCTAAGTAAGTCGATACACCCCCAAGATGAGGTCAAACTAGAAGATGAAGCTCAAATAAAGATCTTGGATGGATCATTCTCCTTGTCTAGCTAGGGTGGATATTGCACCACCAAAACCAAACTCAAATGGAAGGGTTTATGCCAAAACCCAATGAAAACCTTGACTCACAAGAGCACTCCAACAAGAGATCAATCCAAAACATAATGAAGAAAGTGAAACACTACCCTTCCATTTATAATTCTTCGATGCCCCTTTTTAAGACCCTTATTCCCCTTTTTATTTTTACTTAAATATTAAAAGTCGTTTTTTACTAATGTTAAGTAACTACTAATCTAAAAGCTACTTTATTACCTTTTTACTTAATGTCACTTTAGAAATATAACATCTCCTAGCTAAGTGACATCAAATAAACCCCATGACTCTCTTTTTCTTCACTGACTATATCCTACGAGAATCATATAGGCTACTAAGTCATCCTCCATCATGATCAAGTGGAAGGGGAAATCATAGTTCTCCCTTCCTAAGATTGTTTTTCCTCAAACAACTCCAAACCGAGATGTTGTAAGATCTTCTCTCCCTCCCAAGTGGCATCTTCTGTGGGAAAATATCTCCATATGACCAGGTACTCCCGAATCACTTTGCTCCTCATCCTTCTCTCTCACACATAAATATCTTCTTCAGAGTTAAAACCAACTTCCCTTCCTCATCCAATAGAGGAAGGTCTACTAAAGTGGTGACTGGTTGTTCCAACACCTTGTTGAGGCAAGATACATGAAAAACGTTGTGGATCCTACTACCCTCTGGCAACACCAAATCATATTCCACCTCTCCATATCTCCTGGTCACCCTGTATGGTCCATAGAAAAAAAATTTACCGACTTAATGAAAACTTTGACCTCAAAACTACAACTCTGGCCCAAAAAACCCATATTTTTGCATAAAAAACATCAAAATCAACCCCCAAATCAAAAAGTGGTGCTACCGGTAGCACCATTTTTTTAAACGGGGGTCAAAATTACAACATTTTTTAAACATGGTCTTCAAAACTCAGATAGTAGCTCAGAAAAAACTTAAAATCAACACCTAGAAAAAATATGTTTTTGAATTTTTTATTTTCAAAATGTTAAAATTTTTTGATAATTTGAAATCGTAATTTTAACACTTGGTACCATTAGAAACTAAACCTCAAAATTGTTGAGATTTGTACCTTGGGAGGTGTTCCCCATGTGCTTTTGTCCTCCTTAGCACATGAGGGAAGGACGTGACACTTTGTACCTAGTACTTTTGTCTATTTTCACTTTGACTTTGGTTAAAGTGAATTTTGGTCACTTTTGGCAAAAGTGAGTATTAAATCACTTTGTGGTGATTTTGGAGACA
>SNQJ01S0027054.1:0-36098 GCA_010110895.2 Picea sitchensis | reverse complement strand
AAATACAATATTTCTCATATTTATTTATTTATCCCACATTCATTAAACATAGAGATGATCCATATAATTTTAGGTATATATGTATACAATATACCTAATTTTTATTTATCCCACATTCGTTATACTAACAGTAATTTATATCATTTGTGTTATATATACACAGTCTTGTTTTATCTTTTTACATTCTATAATATCTTGGGAAGTATTCGTTAAAAGATTTGGAGCAAGCTACAAGGGAGAGGAGAATATAGCATTTCAAAGGTTAATTATTTTTTAAATTCTTACCATTTACCAAAACAACAATTATAAGATCATCTTTGAATCACATAATTATTTTTCACGCGAAAATTAAAAAACCTTAAATTTTTTTAGATGTTTTCTAATTTTTTTCTCAAAAAATCCTAACTTTTTAAAAATCATTGAGACTTTTTTCAAAAACGTTTAACAAAATCGTAAAGATTTTTTGGAAAAAAAAGAAGTCAAATTTAGGTACAATTTTTTAAAACATTTATCTTTTTTATTGTTTTTTACTTATTTTTTTTTAGTTTTGTCCCATGGTGGTTACTGAGCAATGCTCAGGGCTTGATCGTGGGGCTGGAGCGATGACCCACGGCTAAGTAATTTTCCCATGAGACCATGCCTTAGCCATGGGGGGGTGATTCCCAACATCGCCCCAGCCCACCACAACCAAGGTGCAGTCCCTGCATACGCCTGATAACTCCGTAGGTCAAAAATTTTTAAATATGGGTCAAAAATGTGAAATATGGGTCAATTGTTTTTAAAATATTTTTAAATTAGTTCTTATATTCAATGTTTTTTTTTAGTTTATTATAATGCAAAAGGCCTATTTATTTTTTTATCTTATAGGAAAATGGTAGGTAAAAGATTATCTATAAATATATTTGGATCACGAACTTCAATAATGGCATCCAAAATTGCAACTGGAACCTCCATGAATGTTAGGAACAAAATGATAGTATAACACCTGATATATCAAGGGAAATGAATAATGTTAGAAAATGGAAAAATGTGGAAGGTGGAAAAAAATTGGAATATTATTGCTTTGTTAAATACAAGCAATGCAACAATGCAGATCATATATATTTGTATTGTGTTGAATCAGAACATGTGCAAGGAAATTATCAGGAACTTGGCTTGTTACGAGATATATGTTTGGTGCCAATCACATATATTGTTTATGCACTTGTAAAACAAGGCAGAACCTATATCAAGTTTAGATATTGTTTCAAATTGAGCAATTATAACAAGAATGAACGCTTTTCATAATTATGTGCATCCATCATTGATGACATTGACAAAGACATTGTAACTTTTTTATTTTTGTTTTTTTGTCATTTATTATTTTTAGTATCATGGTAATGTTTTAATTTTATTTAACATGAAAATGTTATATTTTATTTATTTAGGATTTTGTTGAATGACTTTCACATATTTTAGTAGGGATTTACTCTACAGAGAATAATATCATGGATGTCATTAACGCTTTTCATATTGAAAAGACACAAGAAGAAAGAAAAAAGAAACAAAAAGTAATGGAGGTTGAACCTGGAAGAGTAGACAGAGAAGAACATGAAAGAAGAATGAAAAATACTCATTCTAGAATTCCTAAAAGGGTTACATTTGAAAATGAGGAAACTCCAATTGAAGATTTTCTTGAGATTGATCCCAATGAGGTTATCACTCCTCCTCACAAAAAGAATAAACAAGATAAACGAAAAGAGCAATGGTTGATGATGAGTCTATTCTTATTGATTATGAAGAAATAATTGATTTAGATGAAACACATTTAAATCATAAGAGAAAGAAAAACAATGTTGATAATATTCAAGAAGTCATCGTTAGCTCAGAGTATTATAGTGAAAGTCCTAAAGGTAACAGAGAAATAATAACACCAGGTGTTGATCTAGAGGATGGTATTTTGAAAACAACACAAAATGCCATTTGAAATAAAATGAAGACAACAAACTTAGTTGATGATTGCCACACATTTCAATTGAATATGAAACAACTTTGTAAACCCACAGAAGGGAAAGAAAAATATCAAATTATAAAACCGCAACACTTGCATATTCACAATTTGAAAGCATTGATTAGGTACAATCCATATACAGATGTGGTTGACTACCTAGTTCTTGTTGACCTAATGGAAGTTCCTACGAGGGAAGAATTTGATAGATCAAAATTTTTTGACTACAAATATTATGTGATTGGAGGAAATCATTCTGTAGAGGTTAGAAGCGAATTGATGCAATAATATCCCAATAATCTTCTTTTTGAGATAGTCAAATGCATAATTTATGTCAGTTTAATAGACTCAGAAGCAAATTTATTGGCATGGGATCATTAAACAGACAATCAATACAAAATTTCTATGATTTTCATTCAAAGGGTGAGATTTATCCATAATGAATTTTCTGAAATATGTCATGGGGAGAGGTCAAATGTTGATGTCAAGTTTCAGAAGAAATTTTGTATGGAAATAAGATTCCCACTTGATGATGAAAACACAAAAGAAAAAAATCACAAATGAAACTGTGATATATTTAGAGCTGTGGATAGCTATTTTCAATTGGGATTTAGAACTAGACCGGTATGGGATTTGATAGATGAGATCTTCACCCTATGGGAAAATATTAGTATAAAAAATCAGAGAGTTAAGAAGGTTAAACCATTGATACGTGGAACAAGTAATATAGGTCCTGACATAAAAAATCTTCCAGATGATATGACTATAACACCTTGGAGATCAATACAAAGAGTGAAGGATGATAAAATTATCATAACTATATTATCACATGTTAGGTAGGGAATGAGATGGGGCACGGATAAGGTTCTACCCTAGCCACCGCTCTGCACCATTTTTTCTGTCGATGTCTACTCAGATCTTGGTGAGGCAACGCTTCGACGTGGAGGTAGCCTTGTATGAGTTTTTGCAGGTGATTTGGGGGAAGTATGTCTCTCCAAAAGTCATTTTTGTCACCATTCCTCAAGATATTCCAGACCTTTCGTTGGATTTGGGGCGGTTAGGATTTCTTCCTTAGTCCTTCCCCTTACTTCTTTCTCTTGGTTCGTCATCCGGAAAAAGCATTCTCATCTTCCTGTTCGTGGTNCCCCGTGGGTGGTTATGGTTTCTTTTGCTCGGAGTGTTGGTTTTGCTTGTGACGAATCTGGTGGGGTGGATTTGTTTGGCTTCGCCTCTCCGTCTTCGTCTTGATCTAATTTGGGGTTTCCTTGGTGGATCTCTCTCCGTGTTTTGATGGCCAGGTGTTGGGTCATTTGACCTGAGATCTGATGCATTTGGTATCGGTTGCTGGGTTTTCTACTTCTTTAGGGAGGTTGGGTCAGAGCTTTGAGTTCCACTATTGGCCGTGTAGTGTTCCTGCACTTTGAGGTCCATCTTTGGGCGTGCAACTTCTGAACTATTTTCCTGTAGATGCAAGGTTTTCCCAGTCTATTTTGACATGTTTGTAACTTTGTTTTGCGGCTTATTAGCTAGATCTCAACCCTCTCAAGCCTCTTTTAATTCTGCTATTTTTTCCCATGTCCGGGGAAGTGCTTCAAGCACTTGTTAAATGTATTTCGGTTTTCTAAGTGGTTTCCTTTCTAGTTACTATATACTTGGCTATTTCTTTATAGTCAATATATACTTGCAAATGTAATTTTGTACCTTCTTAATGAAATTACGATTTTTTTTTGTGGAAAAAAAAACATGTTAGGTAGGGAGAATTTTCAATGGAAGAAATGTGTGATGAATTTAAAAAACAAGTTTGTTGAGTTATTTGTATTTATGTTAGGACACGAAAATTAATTTTTTTCAGTTGAACATATCAATGTTCTAAGTATTAAATGTTATATATATCATTATAACATTATTATTTTTTTATTTAGTCACAAGGTGTATATGAGAATACAAGAGGAAATGGTCAAGATGTTGAATGAAGAAAGTTGGGATGATGTTAAACTCAACTATCCAGATTCAAGCTCTTCAGCAGTATTGAAACAATTTTGTGTTGCTTTCAAAAAGGTATGTCAATTTATTAAATTCATATTACTTGTTTGTAAGTTAATTTATTTCAATTTTAATAGTTATAGATATATAACTATGTGTTTGTTTGTTTCATTAAAGGTGCCAAAGAGGAATGCAAATGGAGTACCTGAAACTTTCAAAAGTTTTATTAAAAAATGCAAGTTTGAAAGAGAAAGGAGACGTGTTCAAAATGTTCAACTTGATAACACCCTTGATCACTACATTTGTAATGGGCTCAACATTGTTCAATATAAAGTGATATTAGGTGATTGTGAACAACTTGCAAATATTGTTCCTAAAAAAGAATACTTCCTAGTTATTGCATATATATCTCATGGTTATAGTATCCAAAACATTGGATATGATACTGAGCCTTGTACTTACCAAGATTTCAATAAAGTGATTATGGGATTTACGGAAGTTACAACATCACCATTTTGGATATTTCTAGTATTTCATTCTGACACAGAACAAGGATTAGTACAATCAAGCTTTAAGGGGAAACAAAAGGCAACGATGCAATTTATTTGGTAAGATATTGAAAGTGTATGTTTAGCAATTAAGATTAGAAAACAATTTTATTAATTCACAAGTTAATTGAATTTGCACTTATTTATATTACAGACACAAGCCTAATATTCAAAGCTCCAATAGAGAATCATTTAAACGTGATTTTGAGAGTATACATCTTGCAACCTGGACAAAAGATGATTCTTATAATTCTATCCTTGTCAATGCAAAGGATGGAGAGACTTCTAGTAGTATATTGGTATACAATGTTGTAGTTAGAAAGATAACATATGAGGAAAAAGATTTGAAAGGAGAGACGGTTAACATTTATAAAAAACCACAAGCATTAATTACTTATCTTATAGATACATTTTCAAATGAAGGAGAGTGGGTTTTAGATTTGTTCTCGGGTTCAGGTAAGAATTATGATATAATATTTATGAAATCATACTTCAATCTTATATTATTTTTAATTTATGTCTTTTTAGAGTATCTAACTTCATTATTTATTTTGTATTTCGTGATTAGGTACAACATTAGCGTGTTGCCTACAAAAATGAAGGAATTGCATAGCCATTGAAAGTAACCCAATGTAGTGCAGTTTTATTCAACAAAGAATTAAAGTTATTCTAGCTCTTCCAGATGAAATGCAAGAAGTTGGATTGAGGAAACGATATTTTAGTGAATCAAAGGTGGAACATTTTTCAAAGGAACCTCAAGTACCATTAGGAGGAATGATTGGAAAGGATCACTTTGGAGAACTTGCGTATATCAAAGGGCCAATGGAAGAACAAAATGACACAATGGAAGCACAAAATTACGTCGAAGAAGATGATAGTGTGTCTATTGAGAATGATTGATTTGGGATATATGATATTTTTTATTAGTTTTAAGATGCCCTTGAAGATGATGCTCAATTTTGCAAATTTTTTATGAGCTATCACTGTAATGTTTTGACTTTCATATTTTAAAATAAGAATAAAGATGTATCTATTGTTGTTTTGTGATAAATCTTTTTATTGTTTTTTTTTCTCATTTTCTTTGTAAGTGAATCACTATACATTGAAATTTTTTATTAAATTTTGTCATTTTTTACTTCAAATGTATAAAAATATGAAAGAAAATGATAATTTTTTATAAAATTTTGACTTCTTTCTTTTCAATTATGTCCATTAAAATGTTTTATTTGACATGTTATTTTAAGGAATATGTACCAAAACGTATAGGTTTTTTATTATATATGGCTATAAAATGTGTATTTGTTTGCTAAATATTAAAAAATAGTGTTATTTAACAACGATTTTTTTCGATGTATTGAAGTAAAGGTAAACAATGTGTTAAAAATGATGTTTTTCACTATATTTAAAAAGTATGGAACAATAAATTAATTAAGGAGACAAAATTATATGAAAAATCTTAACTTCAAAAAAGTAAATGGTAAAAAATATTTTTAAGATTGAAAAAAGCATGAAAAAATGACTAAAAACATCGTTGAGTAAAAAATAAAAAAATAATAATTAAAAAAAAATGAAAATAGAAGAAAAGTAATAATTTAAAAAATAATGTGGAAACATTGTGGATCGAAAAATTTAAAATATCGAAAAACCACCTAAAAACGTAGGGGGGGTGCTACCGGTGTTATCGGACAAATCGGTAGGTGCGGACACTAACTGATCTCCCTAGATCCCCCTAGATCTAGAACAAAACACACCAGAACATGACGCTTTCCTTAAGTTTTAAATATTGAATTTACTAACTAAAGAGGGATGGGTGATATACCATTTAAATGTCGCTTCCTCTCCATCCTAGCTCCGTTCCAACGCTCATACAATGATGATCCTGCAAAAGAACGCAGCCAACCAAAGTGATAGTAATAGCATAAACTCAATATAAACCTATGTATGTGATCAAGGAATCATACAATAAAACACAACAAGCTTTATAGGAAAGAATAATCAATAAAACACAACAAGCTTTATAGGAAAGAATCATATTAATCTATCATATTAAATGTGAAAGAGAGTTTGCAACCATGGCCTTGATGTCGTAAGGTCCCTTCCAACTATCCTTCGTTCCCCACACACTTTCACTCCAAGAATTCTGAGAGCATAGATCTGATGATATTCACAATCTATCTTGACAAAGAAAATCTGAAAGCCACTCCAACCAAGCCAATAATTCCAAGCCAACAAAAGCTAACTTTCTCCATGAGAAATCCTCTCCTTTTATAAGTTGAAAAGGATAAGGTGAGGAGGTTAGGATGATCCCACTAAATTATGAAAGAAAGTAAGATCCAAACCATTCGGATGCCACCTCACCATAGAAGTTTCTCCTTCTAGAAGATTCGAGAAAACGCTTGTTTTTCCCATGTGTAGGCATTCTCGCACCCTGCCTATAGAGAAACCTGCGAACATCTTGCACCCTAGCTATGGTGCAACCTGCGAGAATCAAGCATTCTCACACCCTGCCTATATAGCAACCTGCGAACTTCCTTTTTAACAAGGTTTTTACAAGGGAAAATGCAACTTCTTTTCTCAGGAAAAGTTCCTCTCCCTTCTCTCTTCAGGAACTCAGGCCACTGACCCCTCTGAAGGAAAAATATAGGTTTACATCATTAATGGTCATAGGGATGACGAAAATAATGTGTAACATCCGGTAACACCATTTTTAAAAACAGGGTAAAAAAATGGAGCCCCCCAAAAACGAGAACTCTGTAGATTTCTCGTTAAGTTGGTAACTATGTTAAAAGTGAGGCTTCATATTCTCTGCACCATTATTCTTCAGTGAGGATTGTTTGTATGGTTGCAACCTCAGAAAGACCAAATCCCCAACCTCAAAGATATGATCCACCATGTTCCTTTCTACATACATATTTTGTTGATTTTGGGAAACTTGTAAGTTCTCCTTCAGGATTCTCAATATGTCGTGGCTCTCCTGCAACCAATATTTTGCCTTGGGGAGCCTTCTCTCCCCAAATTCCAAATCCAGAAATGATGGAGCATCATAACCATACAATGCGCAAAATGGACTCATCCCGATGGACATGTGATAAGTGGTATTATAACCGTGCTCCCCAAGATGAAACCACTTTAACCACATCCTCTGTTGTCCAGACACATAGTTCTACAAGTAGACCTCAATCCAGTTGTTCACTATCTCTATATTCCCATCCGTTTGAGGGTGATAGTTGGTACTAGGTGTCAACTCTGTGCCTGATAAACTGAATAGCTCCTGCCATTATGCGATGACAAATCTTCTATCCCAATCACTGACTATGTATATCAGAAGACCATATAGTCTGACCACCTCACTAAATAATATGTCTGCCACTTGAGATGCAATATACTTTGAAGGAATGGAAAATAAGTGCTCAAACTTGGTCATCCTGTTCACCATCACACAGATACAGTCCATGCCTTGTACCTTCGACAACCCTGTGATGAAGTCCATGGAGATGCTCTCCCACTTGTACTCTGGAATAGGTAACGTTTGAAGAAAACCTGTAGGATGTGTAACCTACAACTTGTTTTGTTGACAAGTCATGCACTCCCTCACATACTGTATTACATCCTCCTTGAGACCCTTCTAAGAGAATCTCTCCCTCACCTGCCTGTAAGTATTCATATATCATGGGTTCCCTTCCAATGATGCACCATGTAGTGCTCTGAATATCTTATCCTTGAGTGTGGACTTAGGGACAAGGTAGATCCTATCATTGTAGTAGATAATATCATCCACTACTTTGTACCTATCATCATGAATTATGCCCTCCATAACCTCATAGGAGAATGTATTCTTGGAGTACTTCACCAAGAGAATGGACTTCCAATATGCTAAGATCTATGTCATGGAAAAGGTTGCAGGTATCCTAGAAAGTGAGTTAACAACTACATTCTTCTTTCCCATCTATTGCCTCTCGCTCAAGTCTCTCTGCTCCAAGAAATACCTCAGGTTGTTGTGGTTTTTCCACACCACAAAGCATCCTCCAACTAGGTACTGCTTAAACCTAGAGAATGCATACATGATGGCCAACATAATCTTATCGTAAATGGGTAGAGCATCTCTGACACCCTAAAATTTCTGCTCTCAAAGGCTATGGGATGTTGATTCTGCATCAACACTACTCCTATCCCTTCTATGGATGCATCACACTCCAACACAAATGGTTGTGAGAAGTCTGGAAGAACTAACACTGGGAAAGTACTCATCACCTTCTTCATCTTATCAAATTATCCCTACACCTCCTATGACCATATGAATGCTCCCTTTTTAGTGATATTCATCAATGGTGCACCGAGTTGTGAAAATCCTTTAACAAAACGCATCTAGTAGTTGCACAATTCGAAGAACCCCCACAACTCGGTAAGAAATCTGTGTGTGGGCCAATCTAATATTGCTTGGATCTTCTTCTGGTGCACCTATACTCCCTGAGTGTCAATCACATGTCCCAGATGGTGAATCTATGCCATCTCAAACTCTCACTTGGCCTCCTTGGAAAAAAGCGAATGATCCTCCATGATGTTGAGAATCTCATCAATATGCTTTATGTTCTCCTCCCAATTCCGTATGTAGATTAGTATATCATTAAAGAATACAAGTAAGGATTTCCTCAACTTCTTATTGAAGACATGGTTCACACAATACTAGAAGGTGGCTAGTGCATTAGTCAACCCAAAGGGAATGGCTAGAAACTCATAGTTCTCATAGTGACATCTGAATGATGTTTTATGGATGTCCTCCTCTCTGACCTGGATATGATGGTAACCTGATCGAAGATCAATCTTTGAGAAGTAAATTGGCCCATGTAAATCATCCATCAACTCATCGATCTTGGGTATCACATATCAGTTCTTAATTTCCTTCTTGTTCATCGCCATGTAGTCGATGCATATCCTCATCGTTCCATCCTTCTTCTTCACCAGTACTACTGAAGAAGCAAAGGGAATAGAACTAAGCCTGGTGTGCCCCATCTCCAACAACTCCTTTATGGCTTTCTCTATCTCACCCTTAAACTTCTTCAGATGCTTATATTGTGTGGTGATCACGGGTTTTCCCCCCTCCTCTAACTCGATGACATGCTCAAATACTTTGTCATGTGGTATTCCTACTAGTATCGGTCTGAACACTTTGTCATGCTTCCCAAGAAGCACTTGGAAATATAGATGATAGTGCTAGTGGTACTTTGATGGATTATCTATGGTGATCAAACACTCTGCTTCCCAGACCACATCACCATGTCTAAATATAGCCTCCATGCATTTGTTTGACACAATCCTGGGAACTCCTATCGAAATCACTCTTAGAATAACTTGTTGACCCCTTTTGTCCCTGAAATCCATATTCATGACCTAATAGTTCATGGTGAAATATATGAGTGGGTACAACCACTGGACCCCCAATACCACATTGGTGTTCACCAAATTCACTACATAGAAGTCATTGATCGATGTATAGTTTCCCAATATCAAATCCAATCCTCTAATCCTTTGAGTACAAGTCATGTTGTACTCATTTTCTACTTCCACGATGAACCCCTCAAAGTCCTATGCAGGGATGCATATCCTAGTGACAAGAGTTGTATCAATGAAGTTGTGGGTGGCCCCACCATCGATCAATGATGTAACTCTCTGCCCCTTCAAAATTCCTTTGATCCTGAAAGTATAATACATGGGGACTCCTGAAAGTGTGGGAATGGTCACTCCCTTGAGACCTCCTTCCAGATGTGTTCCCTATGTAATATCAAGGTGTGGTGGCTCCACTTCATCACTACTCTATACACTTCCCTGTGTGTTAGCCGTCTCATCCTCACCATCATCCTCCTTGTCATAAATCACCTCTATTTAATGTACCTTACCTTTTCCCATACATCGGTGCCCCAACTCACAAGGTTCTTTGCAGCTAAGTAAAATCTTATTACTTTTCATCACCCTCTGAGTCTCCTCATCCATCTTCTCCTTCCCTATCCATGGCTTCTAGAAAAATTGCGTCTTCTTACTCTTCTATGGAATAAAGGGTTTCACTAGTTCCTTCTTGGGGATTGTGTCCTCCATGGCTTAGGTCCTCATGATGGATTCTTGTAGTGTGGATGGAATGGAATAATGCATTTACTATGCAGAGAGAGAAATTTATCCATGAACAAATCACTCACCAAAGAATTACATGTCATGGGTAGTTTGAAGAATAACCCTTCTTATGAAATTTTAGTATGCACCTTGCACATCATCGAAAATGGGTAAAAACTGAATATGAAAAGTGCCCCTTTTTAATGGTGCTTTTGCAAGGGAGTTTTATGACAAGTTGTGACATGCTCAATTTTAGTCGTGATCGTAGTCTAAATGTTCTACGTTTTGGCCATTTTCCGATCATTTTTGCTAGAAATCCTATGAGAAATTGTTGGAACTGCAGATTTGAGTGATTGAGTTTCTATAATCTGAGTACGCCAATTTTTTTCAAGATGTTAAATCCATTTAAACATTCAAAAATGTTATTTAAACAACTGAAAATTGTGATTTCACCCAAATTTATATTGCCAATCTTTTATAAAAAAATGTCAAAAAATAAAACATTTAGAAAACACTTAAAGAAGGTTTTGAATTTCAAAAAGGACCCAACAACCTCTAAAATAAGAAGTTAAATTAATAAAATAAAATTATATATATATATATATATATATTCAATAACCCCATGTTAAAAGTTCCATAAATTTAAGATCAACCACTCAACTAATATGCAATCAACGACATATATATTGTTATATACCATGCCACGATAGATAGAATAATGGTGGTTATAATTGGGTTGCAGTAAAATACATTGTATAATGTAATGTTTAGTTGTCAGGTTATGTTCGAAAATATAACGCAGTGTATAATGTTTTCATATGTCCATGTTTGTAAATATAGATAAATATAAATATAACGTAGAGTGGTATGTTTTACATTTCGACTTTGTCATTTTCATGATAGTTATTGGCCTTTTAAATCAACTATGTTGTAAAAGTTTGGAATGTTTTTCAGCAGAAAGGCCACGTAAGGTCGTGTTAATGAACATAATTCAGAAGGACCATAAGGGTCGAATGGAAGGTGACTAGGGTCCAATCCTGGTTGGGATCTATGCACATTATTGGATCCTAGGATTTGGATCCTGGTTGGGATCTGTACCACCATTTGTTTAGTGGATGTGGCAGTGGCGATGGTGGTAGGACATACTTTTATTGATGGGTTTAAGGACTAGCTTAGGGTTTTAATTGATGTAGTGGCTGACATGTCTGTAGTAGGTGGGATGGCATGTGATGTGGTAGTACTTTTAGACTATTTGGCAAGATCAATGGTGGAGCTAGGGAGGACTTCTAAAATCCGACGATGTGTATAGGGATGAACTACAGAGGTACAGAAAATGAAAGTACAGGATGACGAGAGGAGGGGTGAGTTCAAGGTAGAATTGGAGGCTCAAAGCATGAAAGGGAAAGATGGTGAAATAAATAGCGTGGTTATGGTTGTAGGAGTTAGGGAAGCCATTAATCATATATTTTCTCGGGAAGAGGTTAGGGGAGAGGTGTGGTGAGCTTCTCCATCAAACTTACCTTTGGCTTGCTCATTGAAGGAGTCGAAGGGAAGCCATTTTATTAAGGATATTGTGGTTGGAGAGGGAAGGAAGATTTACGTAGGTGGGAAACCAATTAGGCCTTCAGGTGATGTAGCAGGAAGGATTCCACAGTGCATAACCGAAACATAGGGTAAGCCTTTGCGGGGAATGGTCGAGGAGGTCGAGAGGAAGGAGTTTGTAGAGGATGAAGGAGGTGTTCCATAAAACATTTCTAAAATCTTGGAGAGTGAAGAAGATTAAGCCAAGGGTAACCCTTGGCAGGGGCATTGGGATGCAATAAGTAGGATTGTTTTCTTCGTAAGGGCTTGTAGGGAGGTTTTGATACAGGAATTTGGGGGCTCGAGAAATACACCTATGGGTGGAGGTTACATGGAACCCTATGCTGGGATACCCACAAGAAGTAATTATCTTAACTAGAGGTTGGTTATGTTTCGTTTTTAAAACTCCGGAGGATGCAAAGAAAGTTCTAAACCAGGTCTAGTTGGTGAAAGATGAAAGTCTCATGTTAAAAAAATGGCACTGATCTTTCAAACTAGAGAAGGAGGTCATTCGTTATAGACACTTGTGGGTTTTATTGCCTGGTTGGCTGCTCACTTTGTGGAATTTGGAGGCATTTAAGGCAACTAGAAATGTGCTAGGGAAATTCTTATTTGTTGATGCTAAACTACTGTATGGTTCAGACAGACGTATGGGTAAAATTTTAGTGGAAATTGATATGTTTGAAGGATTACCAGTAGAGCTAGAAGTAAAGTGGAGTGACACAGTGATCCAACAGAGGTTGGATTATATGGGGGTGTCGTTTAGATGCTCAGAGTGTGAGAAAATGGGCCATTTGCGGCATCATTGTTGGGGGGAGAGAAAGAAAGTGACACTAGGTTGTTTTGATGTTTTCGATGATACAAAAGTAGCTGGAACAAATCTTCCCACATAAATCTGGACCGAGAACAATTCAACCCCGGTGGTGGAATGCAAATTAAATTTCGGTAAGCAACAAATATGCCCAAATTTTAATTCCTCTCTTTCTGTCAGTAATCAAAGTGGAAAGAAAACTGTAGGGGTGGAGTCATTTAATACTGGTTGTGTCTCTTGTAAGGGGTCTGGTTCTGATTATAATCCTGTCTGTGAGGAACCCACATTGGAGATTCTGAATGCCTGTGAGGTAGGATCCCAGTTTTTAAATACTGAAGGTTTGTTGGGTTTAGGGAGGGTTTTGGTAGAAAAGGAATCTAACATCTCTATGAGTGGTGGCTCTAATGCTCAAACTATTGCTGAGGATCAGTCACGACAACTGGCGGAGGGGGGGATATTACCAGTGCTGGAAGGTATTTGTTTTCTTTGGGTGAGGGGTGTGTCTTCTCGAGAGGTTTATTTTCTGAAGGTGTAGAAGTTATTAATGAACTGAGGAGTGTGCCTCAAGTGGATTATGTTTTCTAGGGGTATAGTAAGGGTACTACTTTAGAGATCGCGGGGATGAATGTAGGGCCTATAGGTTTAGTAGCAGGTCTGGATCAAACGTTTTCCCGAGGAAGTGTACTGGTAGATTCCTCTACTATAGGGTTGGAGGAGAGGACAAAGTCACTCTCTTTGAATACACAGGAAGGTTTTTCATCATGGGCGGTTGCAGGTTCAGTGGGGTTCTAGAGTGTTGTAGGTCAGGATGATCTGGTTTTACTATCAGAGATTGAAGAGTCTATAGTAAATCTTATCCCTACCTATAGGGAGGTACTCTCTGGGTCTCCTTTTATTATTTTTGTTGTGGGGGATTCACTTCCGAAGACTTTAGAGAAGAAGAATAAAGATGGGATTGCAAGTGAATTTTCAACTATTAGTCCAGAGGGAGATGAATCATTGTTGAAAGGTGTTGGTCATGGTGGGATTGAGAAGTATTTTTCTTCTTTAAATACTAGAAGAACTAGGAAGTTAGGGAAAGAGAAACTAAATTGTGATTCTTGCTGTACTACAATGGTTGATGGATCGAGGGCACTTACAGAAAAAACATCCCTGGCGAGAGTTAAGAAATGATTGTAGCTACACTAAATGTCAGAGGAGTGGGGGCCAACTCCAATTATTTATCCCTAAAATTTTTCTTAGAGTTAACTAAACTAGATGTATTGCTTGTACAAGAAGCAATGGTTTGTGTAGCAAAATCAAGATAACTTTTTGTTAAATTACTTCCACACTAGTATTTTTTGGGGGTGGATTCCTTAGGACTCTCTAGTGGAATGTTATCTGCATGGAATCCAAGGAAAGCTGATTTTTCTGCTTTCTTGACCCCTGCAGGTTTTCTGTTGGAAGGATTTGTTAAAGAGCTTGATAGAAGTATGAAACTGATTAACAATTATGGTCTGTACTCAGATAGAGAGGTTTTTTGGGAGGCCATTAAAAGAGAGTTTATATTTAATGAACAAAATGTGATATTGGGGGGTGATCTAAATTTCACTACATCAATTAGAGAAGTGTGGGGATCCCATGCTAGAGAAGAACCATTACATACTTATTTTAGTTAGTTGATACAAGATGAGGGGTTGGTGGATGTCAAACCATTAAAACTTCTCCCCACCCGGAGAAATGGTAGAGGAGGAAAAGATTATATTCCAAAGAGAATGGATCAATTTTTGATATCCGGGGACCTCGCGATTTCAGGGTTTAGGTATAGATCTGTGGTGTATAATTTAAATATCTGTGATCATATGACTATGATTCTCCACTTGGAACAAGATAATAGAAAGGTCAGTTACACCTTCAAATTTAATTCTATTTGGATGGAATAGCCATAATTTGTTAATTTTTTCATGTCCAACTGGGTTGGACTATTGGGATAAGAGACATTAAACCCTATGGATTCATTGGTAAAAAAGCTAAATATTCTTAAGTCTATGATGATTGTCTAGGAAAAAATGAAAAATCTTGAAGCTAAGGAAGAGTTGGTAAGGCTTGAATTAGAGTTGGATACACTTTACTCAAATCATCCTGGAGGATTTGAGAAAGAGGAAGAAAAAGTGTTGATTGCAAAAAAAGAGCAGAATAAATTGTTTCTAATGAGACAAGTAGAGGAAACTTGGAGGCAAAAGAGTAGACTAAACTAGTTGGTTTCAGGTGATAGAAATACAAAGTTCTTTCATGCTTATGCAAATTCTAGGAAACAAATCAATGTTATTTGGGAGATTTCTAAAGAGGATGGCACAATGATTTCTAGCAATCAAGGAATACAAAGGGAAGCATTTGGTTTTTCCCAAATTATTTTCATGGCACAGCCTAATCTTGCCATATATGATCAACTAGAAATTTTAAGGAATTATCTAAGGATGTTTACATAAAAAGATAGTCATAGACTAACAGAGCCTATAACTTCAGCATAAATTCTGTCAACACTTAAAGGCTTTAAGGTATCAAAAAGTCTTGGGCCATATGGCTGGACCGTGGAATTTTTTCTGGCTTTTTATGACATCCTAGGAGATGATATATTGGATATGGTTGAAGAGTCCAGGAAGAATGGCAGGGTGTCTAGATCTTTGAATGCTACTTTTCTTTCTCTGATACCAAAGAGTGAGAATCCAGGATCTTTTGGAGAGTATGGACCTATAGCTTTATGCAATTTGGTGTATAAGATCATAACTAAAATTATTTATACTATAATTAAATCCACTTTGTCCTTTGGTATATAAAAGGAACAATTTGTCTTTCTTGAGGGTGGGCAAATTACTGATGTTATTGGAATTGTACATGAATCATTACATAGCATTAAGGTTAAAAATATCAAAGCTCTAGTTCTAAAATTAGATATGATAAAGGATTATGAGAGAGTGGACTGGGGTTTCTTAAGACTTGTGTTGCTACAGGTGGGAATGAATTTAGAAGCTACATAATGGATCATGGGCTGTGCGACTTCTACAAATTATGTTCTGTTGATCAATGGTAACCCAACCAAATTCTTTAAAAGTACAAGGGGATTAAGGAAAGGGTGTCCTTTATCTCCCTTACTGTTTATTCTTGTTGTAGAAGGGTTAGTAGAGCTATAAAGGAGTAGGTAAGGGATAAGAGAATAGAAGGTATACTTGTGGCAAGGGGGATATACATTACACATTTGATGTTTGTTGATGATATTATTCTGTTTGGAAATTGAAATTTTGTTGAGTGGGAAATTTTTAAGGAGACTCTGGAACTGTTCAGCAAAGCAACATGTATGGATTTCAGTCCTCAAAAATCCTTGTTTCTAGAAGTTGTTTGGGCAATAGAGGATTTAGCGTTGTTGAAGGAGATTCTTCCCTATGAAGTAAATTCAATAGATATGGTTTTAACTACCTTGGGTGTTTTTCGAAACCTAACTGTTATAATAGGGATGACTGAAACTTGCTGGTAAGAAAGTTTGAAAAAAGGATTTCAAACTAGAGTCTAAGATGGTCAAGTTTAGGGGGAAGGGTTACACTTGTTAAAGCATTACTTGAAAGTATTCCTATATATTGGATTTCCTTGGCTAAAATTCCAAAAAGTATACTAAATACTATAAGGAGGAGGATGTTTACTTTCATGTTGACTGGAAAAAAGATAAAATAAGGGATACATTTGATAAGTTGGGAAAATATTGCAAAACCTAAAGATTTGGGTGGGTGGGGTATAAAAAATATCTATTCCTTTGGAAAAACCTTAGAAGCAAAAAGCTTATGGAGGTGTCTTATGGTACCTAGTCTTTGGCATGAGGTAATACTTAGAAAATATATTAGGAAGAAAAATGTGGTTGAGTGGCTTAGGGAAGGAAGAAAAAGGTGGACTAGTGTTTCTAATATTTGGAAAGAACTCACCTCGTGTTTAACCATTATAACTGATTGGCTGGTCTGGAAACCTGGAAATGGAATGGATATTTGACTAGGATTTGATCCATTGGTAGGGTCTCATACATACTTAACATTATCAAGGAACCTTATTCTTTCACTGAAGGCACAAGGAATAGAATTTGTTGCACAAGATGGGACTTTCGATTTGGAGGGCACAAGACATACAAGATGGAAAAAGGTAGAGGATTTAGGCTTGGAAGGAGAACAAAAAAAGGAATGGAATAAATATGTAAAGGGATTAGTTGGTTTGGGGTATGAGTTGAATAATGAAAAATATTTCTTATTGTGGTCCTGGGATACTAAAAGAGGCCAGGTAAATGCTAAACAATCCTATGAAGTCCAATTGTTGGAGGATGTAGTGGAAGAACTAGTTTTCTAGTATACTGATATTTGGAGTTGGCAGTTACCCTTAAAATTCAAACTCTTTATGTGGTTACTATTGGAAGATTGGTTGTTGTCATTCATGTCAACCCTAGTCATGGGTTTTGGACTGCAAGATTGATGAAGGTATTTGGACATGAAGGAAAATGCACATGCAGATATAACACCCATGGATGGATATTATACATCATGTTGTTTCCGGTGGTATGTGGCACGTCACGTGTATCCTCATGGTTGAGGAGAAATGAATTTTTGAAGATGAAAAAGTGAATTGAAGAAGGAAGTACATGTAGGCCCTGAAGATAATTAAAGAAAAGAATTACAAAGGCCCCCAAGATAATTAAAGAAAAGAATTACAAAATAAGAAAGTGTCACCGGCCCTAATGTTAAAAAGGAAGTGACATAAATGGTATAAATAAACATCATTATACATTCATTTGGATATGTCGAAGTTTCAGAGGAAATAAGAAGAAAAGAAGGCCAAATTTCAAGGAGGATGAAGCATTTTGGTGATGTGTTCTAAGGTATGTTATTTCAGCTCATCTTACCATTTTTCTATAACCTTCTTTCTAGAACGATTCGTGATGGTGAAATTCGATAGTGTATTGAGAAGACATATCAAGGTACTTGGGATAAAAATTTCAGCTTGGATTTGCTATAATTATAGATACACTCAGGAAGATAGGGTTTGTGACTAGTCCTCGGGTTAGTCAATAAACAACGTGTTTCTGGTAAAACAACATAACTTATTCATCGAGAATCCAAATGAAGTGGAAAAACTTCATTAGAAAGAGTACGGATCAGAGTAGTTTCTTTAAAAGAAATTTAAGAATAGGATGTTAATTATTGAGCACAGAACATTCTGTACAAGTTAGGTCTCATGAACAGACCAAAATTGAATAAATTCTACCATTCTTTCTATAACCTCTTTTTGGGGAGAATTCAAGGAGTGAAAATTGGGAGGAGTTTCAGATAATACATTGAGTAATATTATTCATAGGATCGAGTACTCAAGAATGGAATAATTGTGTAGAAATTGAAGAAGTCTCGCAAAGCATTATAAGGTTCTATGTAATGATTGGTTATTGGGTATTTACTCTAATGTAAAGTTTTATTATATCTCTCATATATTCTGGGTGGGAAGGAAGGGGGCAAGGTGGAGTTCAAATCTCTCTTGGTATTGGAGTATTGTATATTCCTCTGGAGGTTTATCCCTCCCCTTACATTTGAAGTTGTAGCTACCTTTGGAAGTCAATACTTCCTTTGAACAAAACTATGGATTATTTCTCACATATTGTGCATGGTGTATTGTGGTGTATTGGTGTATTGAATGGTTTAAGTATAAGTTGAAAGTGTTTTTAAATTGTACTTGATAATTCCATTCACCCCCTCTCTCAAGACAATTATATCGAAAGGTGTTACCTTCAAGATAGTTTAACCATTTATCGAAGGAAGATCCTATTTAAAATGGAAGACAACATTCCAATGGGATTCCACCCATTTGGGAGGAATTTTGAATATCGGAAAAATAGAATGGAAACTTACTTGAAATCTCTTGGGAAGATATAGGCCTCATTCCTCTTCATTTTCTTCAGGATACAATGCTTTTGAAGAAACCAAAGACTGCAGAACTCAAAAGGAAGCAATAGATACCATCCTCGATGATCAGACATCCATGGAAACGCCAAGGTTGGATCATGTGAATCAGCAAAAGAGATTGGGACACCCACAAGAAGTTTATGTAAAGGAAGAAGCAAAAGAAGAAGAAGAAGGAAGATTACAACATCTCGCATTTCAAAGAAGAAAAATGACAGAGAATATTTTTCTTTTTATCAAAGGAAGGAGTAGGACATGTTGAATTTGAATGTCCTCATCCAAGTATTGAAAGAGATGAAAATGAAGAAGAAGAAAATCATGGAAGTAGAAATGATTCAAATGTAAGAAGATGAATATTAAAAAATTTTAAGCATGTTGAGATTGAAAATACAAGCTCAAAGACACGTGAGAAAACTAATAAGTGAATTGGGTAGTTGCGAAAGACAATTGTGTTTAAAGAAAACAATTAGACATCCTTTCAGAAATTAAGAGAATAAACAATTTCCTTGAAAAATCTACTGGAAGAAGCAAGAAGAACAACAAAAGTAAAGAAGGTCAAATGATAAAGAAAGAAGAAGATTGTGAGAAACTTGAAACAAGAAGTTGTCTCATTGGAGGAAGAGCTTAAGAAACTCTCAAAGTGCCAAAAGAATTAACATATCTTGAATGCATGGGTGAAACTACAAAGAAGATGCAAATACCAACAAGAAGGTTGGAAGAAAAGAATTACACAGACAGCTGATGAGAAGTGGACCAGATTTTAGAAAGAATGATTACAAAAAAGATGAATATCCAAGAAGACCTCCTACCTTCGTGAATCAAAGAAGCTTCAATCAAAATGAATTGATCCACATAAGAGAAGATCAAGATCAACCAAGACAGGAATTCACAAGGACTACATCACAAAGAAGGTCACTTTTACTCCTGTGTATCAAAATTTCTTTCTTTCTTGGTCATTATGTTATACTTGCAAATTTTTTTAACATAAGGCAATTAATTGCAAAAACAATGAAAGGAACAACACGTTAAGAAACATGAATGGTGTATACATAAGATATGGAAATAATCGTGGATTTGTCAACGTATTATAATTCATTTTACCTGCTGATGGACAAAAATATTATGCTGAAATGCAATCATCTTGGTCACAAAGCACTAGATTGCAAGATATATGAATGAAGATGTCCCTATGCCAACCAAAAGATGGAGAAGGAAAGAGATTCCAACAATGAAGATTTTCGAATAGGATTGACTAATCGGCAAATGTAAATAAGAAGTTGAATGGTACATAGACAATGGTTGTTCTTCACACATGATCAGATTAAGACAAATTCATCACTTTGAAGAGAAAGAGTGGTAATGTTGCATTTGGAGATGACTCCATCTCAGCCAAAATACTTGAAAAGGTGTAGAGATTGGAAGAAAAATGTAAAAAGCAAAGAATGTTCCATTGGTTGAAGACTTGAACCATAACCTACTCAAGAAAGTTAGTAATATGTGATCAAGGATACTCTTACGTTTGACTCTCAAAAATGTAAAATCGAGAAAATAACTCAGGAAGATTATTGCAACTTCAACAAGAAGACCTAACAACATATACATCCTAGAGATGAAGAAGAGAGGGAATACATGTTACAATAAAGGATCATAAGGAAGAAAAAGTCCCAAAGACCAAAAATATGATGAATTATTATTGAGTACCACATGTTTAGGGGATGTTTCAAAGAAGAAGGCTACCTTCTTTTCCATTAAACCTGGCCATACCTTGCCATTGATGTCAAAGGGGGAGATAAACGGGGACGTGATGATGGGAGAATGCAGATAAGTGCTGCCATCAATGACAAAGAGGTAGATTTTTGAAAGATTGGTTGTTATTGATGTCAACCTAGTCATGGGTTTCTAACCTAAGATTGATGAAGGTATTTGGACATGAAGGAAAATGCACATGTAGATACAACACCATGGATGATAGTATACATCATGTTGTTTCGGTATGTGTCAATGCTGGCCATGTGGATCCTCATGGTTGAGGAGAAATGAATTTTTGAAGATGACAAAGTGAATTGAAGAAGAAGTACATGTAGGCCCCAAGATAATTAAAGAAAAGAATTGGCAAAATAAGAAAGTGTCAGTCAGCCCTTAATGTTAAAGGAAGTGACATAATGGTATAAATAAACATCATTATACATTCATTTGATATATAATCTGTGCTCATAGAAATAAAGAAGAAAAGGAACATTTCAAGGAATGGATGAAGTCTTGCGGATGTAAAATTTATGTGCATGTTATTTTCTCTGTGTCATTCTACCATTTTTCTATAACTTTGCTTCTAGAACGATTTTGATGGTGCAATAGCTATGGTATTGAGAAGATGACATATCATAAAAATTCCTGCAAAAATTCATCTCTTTTGATTCGATATAATTATGGAGATACACTCGAGGGAAGATAGGGTTTGTGACCCGGCCCTAAAGAAAGTCAATAAACAAGTGTTCCAAAACAATCATAACTTATTCATCGAGAATCCAAAATGAAGTGGGAAAAATTTCATTGGAAAGAGTACTTAATTTATTTTCTTGTGAAAGGAAGTTTCTAATCGACATGTTAATTATTGAGCTAGCATTCTCGAAGTTCACTAATAGATCAGGAATTGAATAAAGTCTACCATTCTTTCTATAACCTCTTTGGGGAGGATTCAAGGAGGAAAATTGGATGAGTTTCAGAGAATACATTGAGTATTGACATTCTGCTGTGATCGTGAGTACTCCAAGAATTAATAATTGCAATTGAAGAAGTCTCAGAAGCATTACTGTGTCCATGTGATGATTGGCTGATGGTGATGATTTAATGTAAAGTTTTATTATCTCTAGCATATTCTGCTGAAGGAAGGGCAAGATGGAGATTTAACTCTCCTTGGATATTGGAGGATTGTATCTTCCTCCTTTGGAGGTTTATCTCTCCATTTACATTTGGAAGCTTATAGCTGGCCTTTGGAAGCCACATTCTTGAACAAAACTATTGATTATTTCTCATATATTGTGCATGGTGTATTTGTGGTGTATTGGTGTAACTCTTATACTATTGTTCATTGCTCATTGGATATAATTGAATGGTTTAAGTATAAGTTGAAAAATGTTTTTAAATTGTACTTGATACTGATTCACCCCCCTCTTAGTATCAACATGGGTTAGTGCCATGCACCCAAGATTTATTTTACATCGTCACCTTACATGATCTAACATAGAACCATGAAAACCTGCAGCAAACAGTGTTGAAACCTACAATAAACAATGTTAGACTCTGCAACAGCAAGTTATACCAACATATCAAGATGCAATCCATGTGCATTGCCTTTTTCCCAAGGCTTTACCACATATATGTGGTCTGTTGCACAACAGCTCGCGTATGTACGCGACCTATTCAAGGTCATCCTGCGTATGTACATGACTGATACCACTATCACCTGCGTATGACTCTATGGATAACACACTTGAACTCCCTTTATGTTTTTCATTCTGATCTGGCTGCTCTGTCTTCTTCACGCACTTCTGTAGATGTCCCTGCTCCTCATAACTTGAGCTCTGAGCATCCATATTTTCAAATATGTCTCCCTTTCTTACTTCATTCCTTATTCTAGCCATGCTATGTGAATTCCTCATCATGGACTTTCTTCTTGTGTTCTGACAATCCTGGGATTTGTGGCCAAATCCACTGCAGCTGTAGCATCTCATGGTGTTACAGTGAACAACAATGTGTCCTACTTGATCACATCTCCAACACCTTATTGTGTTATAAAATCTTCCATTGTATCTCCTTTCATAAGCTCTACATTCAAAATATGTGTGACCATATTCATTACATGAATAACAATGCCCATGAAAAATACTTTCATACCTTTGATTTGGTGTCCCAAGGATAGCTTCTTGATGTCTTCCTTTCTTTGTTCTTTTGGAATTTTCTTTGCCTTCTGTAGATGGTTGTTTTGCAACATTGTCTTCCTTCTTTGATGGACTTACCTCATGCTTCTTTGAGTTGCTTGCTTCAACATATGTAGCTTCTTCTTTGTATCCAAGACCTGATTTATCAAGTGGTGATATTTGAATTTCCAACATCTCATCCAAGATTCGTGAGCTATTCAAGAATTTGTTTGACTTTTCTACCTTCTTTCTAAGGTCAACAATTTCATCTTCTAACTTACAAAATGACTCTTCCTTTTCATTTATTTGATTCTTCAATAGTTCCTCTATTCTTTTGGCTTCTTAAATTTGGGTCTTGAGATGGACAATGGTTTCAAAACTTTTGCTAATCTTATCATCTACATTTATATCTTCTTTTCCATTCTTTAGTCTTGTGATCTCTTCTTCCTTTTATTCTAATTTAGTCTTATTGCTCTTTTCTTGTTCCTTGAGCATTTTCTTTAATTTCAAGATGTGCCTTAGACTCCTCCTAAGAAACTTTTTAGTGTTATCCGAAAGATAGTTATAGTCTATATAATAGTGATCACTTCTATATCTATATAAACCCTCTTCAACTTCCTTTTGAAGTTTTAATAGATTTTCTTCTATTCTTTTCATGGGATAATTACTATCAAACATTACACAAACTGTTTCTAGATATTCTTCTTCACTTGTAGAGAAAAATTCATCATCATCATTGCAATCAAGGGTTTTTGAGGGTTCTTTACCTTCATTTGAAATATCTTCACGATATTCCTTTTTGCCAACATCAACACACAATTCTTTACTTTCATTTGAAATGTCTTCAAGATCTTCTTTTGTGCTATCATCACTTGATTCTTTATCTTCACTTGAAATGTTTTCATGATCACATTTAGAATCAAGATGAATTGTGGTAGTGGTACTAATACTAGGGATGGACTATTAGCTTTGTGGTGCATATTATTTTTTTCTTGCTATAAAAAGGTAACAAGGTTGCAGTTGGTAGGTGATTCAAAGGTTATTATAGACTGGTTTACTAATGAAAATAATCTACAGGTGGTCTCCCTACAACCATGGATGACAAAAATTAGAGTGTTGAGAAGAAGATTTTTACAACTAAAAGCACAACATATTTACACAGGATATAACAAGGAAGTTGATCAGCTTTCAAAAGTAACACTACTCCTTGAGGAGGATGGTATACACTATGCAATGGTTACTGAAGGACATACTGAAAACTTTGATAGATTAAATATCAGTTAAATTACATAGATACAAGGTTAAAAAAGTTGGTATTTTTTTTTGGATTGTGTAAAGAAGTTGGTAATTTTTGAGACTATATACTATAGAGCTTACACCTAGCTCCGTTGTTGTAACATGTACTATGAGCAAAAGTGACTGCACTATAGTATCAAAGGACATGATAGGTCCGATCCATTTTGACATTTATTTTATCAGAACAATTTTATTTTCTAATATAAATCTTTTTATTATTGAAAAAAAAATTCAATTAATTTGTTTTTATAATTTTTTAACCTTAATAATATATATTATTAATATATGTGAAAACCCAGAGTTTGAATGTTTTTTAAAAATTATTATTAATATCTCTGGAAAACCGAGTTTGAATACTTTTTAAAAATTCTTTGTCCTAGAGGGTTCAAACTTAGTAATTCATCTCACATGGAAGTTTATATTTAAAATTAGAAAAGATGTTTTAAGAGTAACATCTGTTAAAAACTTTGGCTACAAGAGTCGATATTTTCCTGCTATTTTAGAAAACTGCCCGCCAGTTGTATCTTTTATGTATGCGTTTTTTTGGTTATGTGTATATTTCGGAGAATCAGAGGGTGCACATCTCAGTATGCAACCAGCCCACCCACCACCCACTGCTTCTCCAACTTATACCGATGCTTAATCTATTGAAATACATTGCACTGCTTCATTGTCTTAGGAATTCAAATTCTCGGGCACTGTATAATCACATATTTGACGTAATTGATTTTAGGTAGATTTTATTGGACGACTTTAACGGTTTTACGATTTCAATTTTTTCACAATTTGATGGGAATTTGGTTATAGAAAGTTGTTGAAATTGCAATTTTTTTAATTTGTATTTTTATTAAAAATAAATCCATTTCTCTCAAAATTCTTTATTATACTAAAAATTTCTATTCTATTATATTAAAAATCTATATTAGATTTAGATTGTACAATCCGAACAATTAAAATTTGAGATCATTGTAATAATTTATAATAGATTTTTGAAAAATATATAGAAAAAAATAATTCTAAAAAATAAAAATAATTCTTAACATATTTAAAATACACTAATATTCCTTGATCAAACTTTATCTTCCTCACTCAAACTCTCATAGTTGGCAGTGGAACACTCTGCTTTTAAGTTTTTTACTTTGTCCGTAATTATTATTTGAATTAATCAATGTAATTGTTAACTAAATTACAATTTTACATAGTTTAAATCTTGTTTTTGAATGCATAAATCAATTCAATATTCTCAAAAACTCATAGACCACCACTTAGAATATGTAATCTCAACTACTAAAATCTACAATTCTAAAAAAAACTCATTTAAAAATAAAAAATAAAACATTAATCTAAAAATATGAAACATAACTTCAACTGCATTTGTATTTCCATGCATATATCTTGACTTAAGAATTGAGAATGAAAACAAACTCCTCACTTGGAGGTCGGGGAAGCAAAGCCACGCTTTGTTCAATTAATCTCCATTATTTCTATGTATCCCCTTTAATGGAGAAAGTATTGACATCCACACCTAACATTTCCCTAAACCGTTCAAATTTGATCTTCCCAATAGGCTTAGTGAAAATATCAACAACATTTTCACTAGTATTACAATACATTAAAGCAATGTCATTAGACTGCATCTTTTCTCGAACAAAATGAAATTGAGTATCAACATGCTTTGTCCTTGAAAGATAAATTGGATTATTTGCTAACTTGATTGAGCTCTGGTTATCACATTTGATTATCGTAGATTTCCTTTGTTCTTCTTCAACATCTTGAAGTAGTCTTCTCAACCAAACAACTTCACAAGTTGCTCCACACAATGCTTTATATTCTGCCTCAGTGGACGACAAAGATAAAGTAGGTTGCTTCTTACTGCTCCATGAAACAATCCTGGATCCAATGCCAAAAGCATAACCTCTAGTAGATCTCTGATCATTCGGATTTCCAGCCTAGTATTGTTACCCATTGTGCATCAACATGCTTTGTCCTTGAAAGATAAATTGGATTATTTATAATTTGGATTGAGCTCGTTATCACATTTGGATTATCGTAGAGATTTCCCTTTGTTCTTCCTTCTCAACATCTTGAAGTAGTCTTCAACCAAACAACTTCAAGTTGCTCCACACAATGCTTTATATTCTTCCTGCTGGACGCACAAAGATAAAGTAGGTTGTTTCTACCTCCAAGCGAAACAATCCCACATCCAATGCCAAAAGCATAACCTATAGTAGATCTCCCATCATTCGGATTTCCAAAATTCTAGTATTGTTACCCATGATTTTGGTTGTCATGATGTATTGATGATGGTGTAAATTGTGCTCTTCATAAGAACTTTCTCCTCGAAAAGTTACTTTCTTCATCTCTTCCCATAAAACTCATTTTGAAGAAGGTTCGCAGGCTACTTATATATTCTTTTGTGAGAATGCCTGATTCTCGCATGTTTCTTTAAGCCAGGGTGTGAAATTATTTCATTGTGTTGAATAGTTATGGTGTGAACTCTTCCTAAAGAATGGAAAAAAAGATGAATTTTCTATGTTTCTAGGAAGAGAAATCTCTAGAAGGATGGGTTGGTATCTCAATGGTTATTATTATCTTTGTACCGGATTCTGACATATTTTGGATCATTCTATCCAAGTAATTATCTTCCTCCTATATATTGAGGGAATTATCATGGAAAAGGTTAAGCAAGATTCATTGAGAATTGGTGAAAGAATTGTGTGAAGGACTTAGCTTGAACAACAACTTGGAGACTCTAGCAAGTCTATCAAGAGGATTTGATCTTCTTCATGCAAGGATTGAGCAAGTGTGTGTGTCAGAGACAAGAGCCATCGAAAGGAAGTTTGTGACATCAAGGCTCAGGTTGTAATCTTTACTTTCAATTAATATGATACAGTGGCATGTCCCTTTCCCATAAAGCTATTTCCACTTTATTGCGTAATTCCTTGATCATACACATAAGTTGACTATTGAATATATTGTGCTATCTTCACTTTGGTTGGTTTGTGTTGTCTTGGTATGGACTTCACGAGAGAACTAGAGCGAAGTAGGAGCAACAAAGACCCTAGGAAGAGATAATAAGGTATGTTATTTGTTCCTTCCTCCTAGTTAATTCAATGGTTAAAACTTAGGGAAAGAGTCATGTCCTGTCCTGTTTTATTCTAGATCCAGGTGGATCTAGGGAGATCTGTTAGTGTCCGCACCTACCAATTAGTCTGATAACAAGTATGAATCAGAGTAACTTGTCATCTCAACATCAAATGAATTAGTATATTTAATACCATAATCAATTGTGCCTTTGAGATACCCGAGTACTCCTTTCGCTGCATTCCAATGGATTTCTAGAGGTTTTTCCATAAACCAACTTAACACACTAACAAAATATGTTATGTCAGGTCTGGTTGTAGTGCGATAGTTCAAGTTTCCCACCATTTTTCTATACACTGTATCATTTACCTCCTTTGAACCATCATCACAGTAAAGTTTAGTGCTCTGCTTCATTGGAACATAAGAAACTTTACACTGATCCATTTTAAACTTCTTAAGTACTTCTCTCACAAATTTACCTTGAGACACAAAGGTTTGATCAACATTTATCCAAACTTCAAGACTAAGGCAGTAATGTAACTCATCGAGATCTTTCATTTCAAATACATGTGACATCTTCTTCTTAATTCCACTAATCAATTTTTCTGAATTTCCTGTAATAATTAAATCATCAACATATAAGCAAATCAATACAACATGTCCCTTTTCATTAAACTTGGCATACATATTTGGATCACTTTTGCTCTTCATAAAACCCTGCTGAAGAAATAAGGAATCTATCTTCTCATACCATGACCTGGGTGCCTGTTTTAGTCCATACAAAGTTTTCTTTAATTTACACATTAAATGTTCTTGACCACTTTTGACAAACCCCTATGGTTGAGTAAGGTAAAACCCATCATTTAACTCACCATTCAGAAAATCATATTTTACATCTAATTGGTGAAGCTTCCAATGGTATTTTGTAGCTAGTGCAATTAACATTCTTATCGTGTTTAATTTAGCTACTGGTGCAAATGTTTCTGCATAATCAGTGCCCTCTTTATGTGAATACCCTTTTGCCACCAATATGGATTTATATTTATCTATACTTCCATATTCTTTGAATTTAGGTTTGTATATCCATTTACATCCTATGGGATTTTTTTCTTTAGGCAATTCAGTCAATTCAGTCAATTCCCAAGTTTTGTTTTTCATTATAGAGTTATATTCTTCCTCCATTTATTTTCTCCACTCTTCATGTTCATTAGCTTCATTAAAACTCATGGGTTCTATGACATTTCAAATATTAATTGTTAGGGCATAATCTTTATATTTTTCAGGTGGACGAACCTGTCGTGAAGATCTTCTCAATTGGCTGGTGACTTCTTCTCTGTTTTGTGAAGATTCTTCTTCACTGCTGGATGTATCCATGTCAATGGGTTCCTTTTCATGTTGTTTCTTCTCTTCTTTGACCTCCTCATCTTCAAGAAGTACATTCCATGCTTCATGATTGTTGTCTTCATTGTTTCCTTCTGCCCGTTCATGGAAAATTACATCTCTACTTTCAAACACTTTGTAAGTAGATGGATCAAATAGTTTATATGTTTTAAATTATGAACAATACCCTATAAAAATAAATTTGATAGATTTAGCATCAAGCTTCTTCATGGTCTCCTTTGGAATATGTGCAAAAACAATACACTCAAATATCCTCAAACTATTAATTGATGGTTTAGAATCATACAAGGCTTTGAAAGGAGTTTTATGATCAAGACACCTTGTTGGACTTCTATTCTTTAAATAAATAGTAGTGCTAATGGCCTCAACCCAAAAATCATTTGAGATATTCTTACCTTTCATCATACTTCGTGCACACTCCACCAGAGTTTTGTTTTTCCTTTCTGTAACTCTGTTCTGTTGTGGAGTGTGAGGTACTATAAATTGTTGTACTATTCCATGATCTTTGTAATACTTGATGAAGTTCCTCAATCTGTACTCTCCCCCTTGATCTGAGCGGACGATTTTGATGGGCTTTCCTGTTTGCTTCTCCACCATGTTTTTTAAATTCCTTGATGTATTCAAAAACATCACTCTTTTTCCTAAGGAAATAAACCCATGTGTATCTTGTGCAGTTATCAATAAATAACAAAACATAATAAGCACCACCTAAGGACCTTGTGTACATTGGTCCATAAACATCAGTATGTATAAGTTCTAATACACATTTCTTTCTCCTATCAGGATTAGAGTGGAATTCATCTTTGTGCATCTTTCCTAATGCACAACCTTCACAAGTAGCATACTCATTGTTCAACATAGGGAGTCCTTCAACCATACTTTGGTTTTGTAATAACAACAAGTGATGATAATTAATGTGACCATACCTTTGGTTCCAAAGAGTTTCTATAGGCATAGTTGCAGAAGTCAATGCTTGATGATTCCTGTTGGTGACATCAAGTTTGTACAGACCTCCAACTCTGACTCCTGAGGCAACAGTTCTGTAATGATCCTGCAAGTCCTTTACTATACAATGTGTCTTTAATAATTCGACCTTCAAATTCTGATATGTAATTGTGGACACAGAAAACAATTTTTTCTTTATCCTAGGGACATACACAACATTGTGAATGTGTCTGACAGTACCATTCAAAAGTGTTACTGGAATATCTCCATATCCCTTGATATGATAAGAACGATCATCTCCAAGATAAATATGGGCACCATTATGTGTTTCTTTAAAGTTTATATACAAATTCTTGTTACATGTCATGTGAATTGAAGCTCCAAAATCAACAAACCATGCATCAAAATCATCAGTATTCGGGTTTTCTAGCCTCATCATCAAGAACGATCATCTCCAAGATAAATATGGGCACCATTATGTGTTTCTTTAAAGTTTATATACAAATTATTGTTACATGTCATGTGAATTGAAGCTCCAAAATTAACAAACCATGCATCAACATCATCAGTATTCAGCAGACAGTGCAACATTAGACACAAACAATTTGAGATCTTTTGAATCAATATTCTGGTTTTGTTCTGCAAAGTGTCCTGAATGTTTTCTATTTGTATGCCTAGCCTCATCATCATTTTTCTTCTTATAACATTCTCTGGCAAGATTCCGAGTCCTACCACAATAGAAGCACTTAGGTTCATTTCTATTTGATGGCATACCTTGATTTGGCTTTGGAAATGACTTCCTTTGAAATGAACTTTCTCCTCTACCTCCTTCTCATGGTTTCCCTTTAGGAAATCTCTTCTTTTTCCATAGTGCTAAGTCTGAATTTTGAGGCTTCAAATTCACGCGCCTCTCTTCCTCTTGCAACAATATACATGTCAGTTCCTCAAAAGTAGGAGCTTTCTCTCTCGCTGCAAGGCCTGTTATAAACATTTGATAGTCCTCTAGCATTTTGTTTAGGGTAATTGTGACAAGATCAGTGTTTGACACTTTTTCTCCTATATCTCCCAATTTATCTTTCATGTCTTCAATTCGCCCAAGAAAATTACTAACAGACTCATTTATATCCATTTTAGTACTCAGCAATTTACTCTTTAGGAAAAGAATGTGATTTGTATTATTAGTCTGATACAGATCTTTAAGTACATTCCAGGTTTCACTAGAAGTCTTAGCATCTCTAATGTGCGGAATTATGCTATCTTTAATAGACATTCTCAAAAATACCTTGGCTTTGTTCTCCCTCTTATCCCAATCTTGGATTGTTTTCATTGTTGCACCTGCAGTCGCATCAGGTCATGCTTCATCTCCTTTCGCGATCGTCCATACACCATAAACTTCCAACAAGGTATGCATTTTGAATTTCCAATTGATGAAATTCGAGCCATCTAACTTGTTGGCTTCGTTGATATACGTTTCAGCAAGTGGATTCACCATCCTTGAAAACTCTTTTACGCAACAAACTCGCAGCAAGATACGATACCAGGAGACGTTTGAAGAACTCTGGTGCTGTAAATTAAATCCCGCTACTCACAACTTCAAAATATATATCACAGTCCAGACAGACAATCGCCTCTCCACGGGCTCTATAGTAATCGAACTATATAGTAAATTGAATGAACTATATAAGTAAAAACGCTTGGAGCATTACACAATAGATACGTTTCTTTCGAGACTCAAAACAAGATATCAAAAGTCATAAAGAACTGAGCAATAGTGCCTCACGGATCGACTACTGCGAATTCTAGAGGAAGCGAGTGAGTGGCGGCTGAATCCCTATGGTGGGCGAGTGTTAAGAACCAAATATCAATATAGCATAGAAAAAACTTAGAATAAGTACTCAACGCCTTGAAAAAGAGAGAAACTCAGATAATAAGCCTCTTCGAGGGGGCAACCTCCTTAATCCCACATAAATGTACAATTACAAGATGATTCAAAATGAAAATGTCTCCTTGGTATATATAGGAGACTAGGAGGTATAATTACAACTAATGCACTAAAGCCGACATAAATAAAATAAAATTATTAATATAATATGCCCTAATTAAGGGGTAATGAACCACTATTTAGGGCTTAACATGCCCCTCCCCTTGAGACAAGTGTTGTCCGCAACGCTTTAGTAACTCTGGATGCTTCTATATAAAAGACTCATCTTCCCAAGTGGAATCTTCAGCCGATAGTTTCCTCCATTTAATGAGATACTCTGAAATGGATCTATTCCTCAGCTGGAGAATTCTTGTGTCAATGATGGCTTCAGGATCCAATATGATTTTTCCTTCCTCGTCAAGTGTCAATGATGGTTTCGTGGATCCAATATGATTTTTCCTTCCTCGCTAAGTTCCGCAATATAGTTTGAACTGGGATCTTGTCACCTATAGCCTTCTTTTAAGCATGAAACATGGAAACTCCGGTGTAGTCGCGGAAGATGCGTAACCCAATTTGTATGCCATAGTACCACCTTTGCAACACCTTATAAGGCTTATAGTAATTCTTTGCGATAATTGCCATCCTTCTTGGATTGTTTGAGGACATCTATTTGTATGGTTGTACCTCATAAATACCCAATCCACAACTTCAAAACTTTCACTAATGGCGTTGATCTTCTTGTTGTTTCACACGATTTTGTGCCATGGTCGCTGATCCTTAATATTTGAGAACTTGTTGTTGATGCTCGATGTGATCTTGCAATGCTTGAACCTAGATTTTCATTTTAGAGAAGAAGTGATGGAAGGAGGGTGGTATCCATAGAGTGCCATAAATGGTGCCAATTTTTGTTGTTGTATGAAAGGAAGTGTTATACCACCATTCTCGGCCAAGGGTAAACCATTTGAACCATTGTGTTTGTTTATCATAGATGAAGCAACGGCGTAGCTCTCTGTGACATTTGTTCACTATCTCGTTTGTCTTAATGATTGAGGATGACAGGATGAGATATGAGTCAATTGAGTACCCAAACAAGAAAAATAATTATGTCAAAAATGTCCAAAGAAGATGGGATCTCTCGCCACTTACAATAATCTTGGGATTCCATGTAGCTTTTGAACTGCTCATGAATGCGGTGGCAACTGTGAATAGCTTTGAATAAGGATGAGAGAGTGCATAAAAAGGTGTATACTTGGTCACCTATCAACAATCACCATGATGACACTTCCTTCCTTCTCGTGACTTCTAAGAACCCTATGATGAAATCCATGGAAACCTCCTCTCAACGTTGACTTGATGGTTAATGGTTGTAAAAGACCCTGGTCTTAATTGTTTCCACCTTATTTGTTGGCAAACCAAACATCTGGCCACAAACCTTGAACATCATTTTAAGGCCATCCCAAAAATTCCTTTCTGACCCTATGGTAGGTTTTAAAAATCCCGAAAGTGCCTCCCACTGAGAGAGGTGCACCTAATTGTACCTTTGTTTGGAGTTGGGATTTTTACATAAATATAAGCTTATCTTTGTACCATAGTGAATCATTTTCCATGTAAATGTATCTCATGTAATCGAACTTGCTACAACCTTTGAATGAGAGTCCAAGCACTTTTCGCCATTCTTCCATTCATCCCTTGCTTCATTATCCAATCGGGTTGGATGATCGAGATATCACAAAGAAAGGCTCCAACATTTTCATCCTTCCTTGAGAGTGCATCCGCCACAACATTTTTCTTCCCTTTCTATAGACGCTCTCAAAATCATAACCCAATATCTTCATTACCCATTTTTGTTGTTCTTCTAAAGATAGTCTTTGTTCCGTGAAGTATTTAAGACTATCATGATCTGCTTTGACCTTGAAGTGCCTACCTATTAGGTAAGGATGCCATTTCTTCAATGCATGTAGTATTTCCATCATTTCCTTCTCATAAATGGGTTTGTGTGTCCTTTCCTTGAGTGGTTGACTTCAAAAGCCGTGGCCTTCCTTATTTCATTAGGATGGTACTCAACTTTATTCTCGAGGCATCACATTCCAAAATAAAGGGTTTTGTGAAGTCCTGGAGTGGTCAAGACAGAGCTTTGCACATCACCTCTTAAATTTGTTCAAAATATTTAGTTGCTCCTCCTCTGGATTCTATGAAAATTAATCCTTCTTAGTTAGTGTCAGTATGCTAAGCAGTTCTTCCATAGTTCGGGACAAACTTGCGGTAGTAACCGTCAAACCCTAGAAATCCCTCTAAGATTCTTCAATGTTTTGGAATTGGCCACCCACTTTGGCCTTTAATCTTGTTAGGGTCTACCTTGACACCTTCATGAGATACAATATGACCCAAATACTTACCTCCTTCACCCAAAGAAACATTTGGATGGTTTAAGACAGGTAGTTGTAGCATCTTGTCAACATGTTGCACATGATCCTCCCAAGACTTGCTATAGATTAGTATATATCATCAAAAATACTAAATACAAATTTTTCTAAGGAAGGGCTTGAAATGGAATTCATCAACCCTTGAATGTGGAAGGTGCATTTTTAAGGACAAAAGGCATGACCAAACATTCATAATGGCCTCTATGAGTTTGGAATGCTATTTTTAGATATCTTCTTCCTTCATTATAAACTGATGATACCTCAACTTAAGATCCAATTTTTAGAAATAGATTTCTCCATGTAGTTCATCTAACAATTCACCAATGACAGGAATGGGAAACTTATCTCTAATAGTGATCTTGTTGATTTCATAATCTAGACATACATGAGCCCTTTTTATTGAGTACCATTACCACCGTGTAGAGTAAGAATCCCTATTAGGTTTAATAATGCCAAATTTCTAACATTTCTTCCAACCATGCGCTAAATTTCACTATTTTGGGTGTAAGGGTATATGTATGGTCTGATCTTAGGAGGAACACTCCAGAATTATTAGGTGAATATCATGATCATGATTTTGAGGGTGGAAGACCTTGGGAATATCTTCAAATACTTTGAATGCTCATGAATGATCCCTTGGAGATCTAGGAGAATAGATGGATTAGATGTTTGGAACATCTAGTGAGCATAGTTGTGCAATAACACCTTGATTCCTTTTCAATAATTTCGTCATGCCATTAGAGCTTTATCACTCACTGGTTTCCTATGATACCCTTAGCTCACCCTCTTTTCCAATGAAAATTCCATGAAAGTTCTTGAAAATTAAAAGCCATTGTTCCTAATGATTGTAACTATTGGATTCCTAGTACAACATCAACACTACCCATGGGTATGACAATCATTGGAATATTCCACACACATATTCCCCATCGTAAGATTGATCTTGTTTCATTTTCCCAGCAATTGATAGTTCCTCCATCTACAATCATTACTTGAAACTCCTCGTGCTAGATATACAAAGCAATTGAGATCTTGGCTAATTTATAGTGAATGAAATTATGAGTACATCCAACGACAATAGGACTATTACCTTTTCTTTTGATATATCCTTCGATCTTGAGGGTTTGAGGAGTGATAATTCCATCCAATGCATTACACGATATCGTGGGAGTCAACTCTTCAGATGAAATTGATTCTATGTTTTCATCTTGAGATGGTTCTTGTTCATGTTCTTGTTCTTCTTCCTCTTCACAATCAATGTAGAATAATTTCTTCTCACCACACTTATGTCCCTTACTGTACTTGTTGTCACAATTAAAGCATAGACCTTTTGCTTTTATTTCCTCCAATTGTTGAGGTGTCAACCTTGTAGGTTAAGGTGTTTTAGAATAAGGAGCATTATTCTCTCTATAGATGTTAGGATTGGTCCTTCTAGCAGCCATAGCCATATTTTTACTTTCAACATTTCTTGCCACCCTAAATGCATTCTCCAATGATTTGGGTTCCCAAAGGCGAACCTCATGTTGAATGTTATCCCTTAAAGTTCCTATGAATAAATCAATCAAGTGCTTATCTCGAATATTTGTTACATTTATATTTTATCTTTGGAAGTTCTCAATGTGCTCTGTAACTTAACCCTTTTTCTTGAAATTTGTCAATTGGCTAAAGAAGGTATTGCTCCTTGTATCCTCATAGTGTGCTATCATTTCTTTCGTGAGAATTGTCCAAGTGATGAGTGATTTACAAGAACAAAGCCATCTATACCATACAAATTGATTGGGTTCTAAATATAAAGAAGCAATTTGTACCTTTTGTGTATGTGGAACATTATGAAGATCAAAGAATTGCTCCATTTGAAGTATCCATGTGATAGGGTCCTTTCCATCAAACTTCTGCATATCGATCTTAGGAACGTGGTTGGTCTTCAACCCAAAGTTAGAGTTTCTCCATTCTTGATTCACCTTCCTTCTGTCCTCATCATCAATTTCATGGGATACATTTTCACTTTCAGGTGTCCTCTCTATTACTAAATGTTTCAATCCTTCAATGATCTCCTCTTTTAAACCATCCACCTTAGTATTTATTGCCCCCAACTCAGCTTCCATCTCTTGTAGTTCATCTTTTGTGTAATTTCCCTTT
>SNQJ01S0027053.1:122371-141595 GCA_010110895.2 Picea sitchensis | reverse complement strand
TCGTCGGATGCATAAGAGTCTTCAGATGTTGGATCTTCAATTGTTTCTGGAGGAGTATTTGAATGTTTGATCCTTGTCAAGATCTCTTCTTCATGGGAAGAGGAAATCCCGACATCTGCTAGGATCTAAGTGAGTAGTTCCAAGCTGACATTCATTTTTAAATCATGTTAAAAGAGGATTCTTACAGTACCCAAATGAAAAATGAAAAACTTAAACACTCTTACTAAAACATAAAAAAAAATTACTCTTCAAAGTTGTGGAAATTAAAATGTTCCTGATAGTTGGTCAGGGAGAACATGAGCAGTCTCCATTCAAGTAATTGCTAAGACCCCTAGAACCAACACATGTAGATCACACGTGCAAAAATTTAAACTAATCTTGTAGAAATTTAAATTTACACTAACTTGTAGGAATTGAAATTTACACTACCCTACATGTCCTTACCCATATGTCACCTCAGAGTTAGGAGCATGTCTAATCACACTTGCAGAAATTAAAACTAATCTTGCATAAATTTGAAATTTAAACTACCCGTCATGTCCTTACCCATATGTCACCTCAGAGTTAGGATCATTTCTATTCACACTTGCATGAATTTAAATTTACACCACCCTACATGTCCTTACCCATATGTCACCTCAGAGTTAGGAGCATGTCTAATCACACTTGCAGAAATTAAAACTAATCTTGCAGAAATTTGAAATTTAAACTACCCTTCATGTCCTTACCCATATGTCACCTTAGAGTTAGGATCATGTCTATTCACACTTGCATGAATTGAAATTTACACTACCCTACATGTCCTTACCCATATGTCACCTTAGAGTTAGGAGCATGTCTAATCACACTTGTAGAAATTAAAACTAATCTTGCGGAAATTTGAAATTTAAACTACCCTTCATGTCCTTACCCATATGTCACCTCAGAGTTAGGATCATGTCTATTCACACTTTCATGAATTGAAATGAAAAAGAAACTAATACCTCAATCCATCGTGCTTCCTCGGCAACGACGCCAAAATCTTGGGCTCTAAAGATGTCCTAAAAACAACCTCTATGCATCAACCAAAGGTAGGCGCTGGCACAAGCGTTTTACTTGTCGCTTACGTAGGTTCTTACCTTCCGTTTTCAATACCCGTCCTCCAGGGATGCAACACCTGTAGAGGAACAACAATCATATAGGGAATGACAGTTGTTCTATTCAAAGGAACAACATGACTTTCAAAAGGAACAACAATCGTTACATTGGGCCAAACTATTGTTGAATTAATTGCATTGTAGTATATACCCAACTATCTAATTTGTCAACCCGAGGGTCGTAAACTGACGAAGCACACGCAAAGTGTATGCAAGATTGAAGTGAGACTAATATAATCTAATGTTTAAACTATGACTAAAATAGAATCATTAATCTAACACAGGACTGGAATTGAATCATTAATCTAGTTGCATAAATGAAATTACTCTAAGAATGGGAAATTGTGTAAAGGAAATTAATCTAGAAATGGAGAACTACATGAAGGAAAAGCAGACACAACAACTGAAGAGTTAAATGGCACAACAAAACATGAGAGCGCTCATCAATGAAGCAATCTTACATTCAATAATCAAGTCAATCTTCATAAAAGAATAATGAAAGAATGAAAACCAAAACCATGAATCAAAGCTATGAATCCCTTTCTCTTTCGAATCCTAATGACTACCATTAATGACTACTCTAATTCTAATTACATCTTAATTGAATAATCTAATTCTTCTTCTACTTGAATAATCTAATTGAATCCTCATGAAGAGATAATTCTTCTTCTACTTGAATAATCTAATTGAATCCTCATGAAGAGAGAGCACCCCTTTATACATGAGAGCCTTGAAGATAAGATAACCATATCATTATTACAAATCCACTATTCTGCAAGATACCGATATATAAAATATGCAAAAACAGAACCAAATGCTAGGAAATGACAGAATAATGCGAAAATATCCAGTATAATCTTCACAATACACGTAAATGATATACCTAAATAGCAACATAAATAGCACATTGAATCAGATAGCATCCACAAATTTCTTCGAGGGGAAAACCTCCAATCAAGCCTGTTTATAATAATATCTAAGCTAGGGTTCATACCCTCTAATTCTATTTATACTAAAACTATCTACCAAAATAACAATGTAGAGGAAGATCCTTATAGAAGCAAAAGCTTCTATTAGTCTTCTTACATCCTACTTTATTCATTTTATTGAAAGGTCTTATTAATATTGACCTTTGTCACATCCGAATACATTGATCTAACTATGTGTGGTTAGGACCCTAACATGTCCTCTTAAAACAACCTTGTCCTCAAGGCTTGAGATGTGGAAACTGCCAATGGTAGCCTGTTCCCAACCGGGTATCCCATTGGAGTCATATCTTTCCACTGCATTAGCACTTCCTTGATGGTTCTCTCGACGCAGCGACGCTTCCCTCCGGGTCCAAAATCGCCGGGTTGTAGCCAAGTGGACCCTTCTTCAGCTAACTCTCGAAGGTTTGTTTGAAGTTGGCACCGTCTTCCACCACCTTCTTCAAGCAGAAACATGAAAAACAAAGATGTAGCTTCGACCGATCGGGCACAAAATTTAACTATCATGTGACGGTCCCACACGCCTAACCGCAAGGCTATAAAATTTGGGGCTAGCTCGGTTAATGCTCGACCTGAGGGAATTTTTCTATGGTTGTAGTCGCAGAACACCTGATCCCCTTCTACAAATTGACATTCTCAGCTTAATTCGATCCGCCACGCTTCATTCCTGCTCGGGCCATGAATTAAGTTCTCTTTAAGGGTACAAAGGATATCCCTCGGACTGTAAGTGTTTGGCCAACCACCGACCTTCTCGAGGTACCCGTAAGTATGAGCAACTGACGGTGGCTTCATCCATACGCTGGCTTCAAAAGGAGTCATGAAAGGAGTCAGATGTATGTATGATGTCTTGTACCACCATTCAATGAGGGGCAACCATTGAGCCCACATCGGGTGTTGTTTTTCCCATGCAAAGCACTCAGATATGTTTCCAAACACTTGTTGACGATCATGACCATCCGTCTGGGGATGATAAGCCGAGCCGAGATGCAATTGTGTGCCTTGTAGCTAAACAGCTTCGGCAACAATTGCTTGCAGGAAAGTTGGGTCCTCGATCAGATACAGAGTTTGGCATGCCATGAAGCTTGAAGATCCGATCCATGAAAATTTAGCCACCGTGGATGCAAGAATGGGTGGTGAAGAGCACAAAAATGCTATTAATTTGAAAGTCAACCACCACCACCATCAATGATTTATTTCCCCGATTTGGTAAGCTCAGAATAAAATCCATAGATGGTCCTTCCAAATATCGTGGGGAATTGGGAGCGCCTTGAGGTGCCTAGATATTTGATCAAGTCTCTGTTGCATTGGCATACCACATTCATTATATTAAACTTTACGGATGTCCCGCTTCTTCATACCATCCCGCAAAGGAGCCGTTTAACTCTATCATACGTTTTGGTGAACCATGAGTGCCCTGCTATGGGTGTAAAATGAAGCTCAGAGAGTACCGTAAATTTGAGCTTGGATTGTTTTATCAAATACAAGCTTACCCTTTGTATTGAAGCTCATCCTAAGCCAAGAGTACCCTGGGGGGTCCTGCGCCTTGTTCTGCAGTTTGTTGAATTAGATGCGAACTTTGGGGTCTTGCAACCATTCCTCGTGAACAAAATTTTGCGTACCAACAGTACAATGAAGGAAAGAGAAAAGAGGATCCTTCATCTTCACATTTCGATAGTGCATCCGCCATGACATTGTCTTTGTTCTTCTTGTAAATGATCTCATAATCATAGCCAAAGAGCTTAGTGGACCCATTTTTGCGTTCTGGGATGAAATGTGTTGTTCCATAAAGTATTTGAGGCTTTGATGGTTGGTCTCAATTTTAATTTGGAATCGCGTCTCCAAGAGATAAGGGACGCCATATATTAACATCAATGTTTTTATAATTACATTTATTTTTTCATAAATAGGTTTTCCCATTCTTTTCGCCAGACAAATTGTTTGCTCATAAAGGCCAGCACACCCGCTTAGCAGTATAAGGACAATGCCACCTTTTCCCTCGTGATCGCATTCCAACACAAATGTCTTTGTAGAGTCAGGGAGATATTTCTAACTCGAGTGGTGCACATGGCTATCTTTCAAAGTTTGAAAAGCTTGAGCAACAGCCGGGGTCCAATTGAAAGAGTTCTTTTAAGGAGAGCAGTGAGAGGTGCCGCACTTTCCATAGTTTTTGACGAACTTGTGGTAATTCCCTGTGAGGCCCAAAATCCACACAAGATTTTGAGGAGTCTTAGGGTGCGCCAATCTTGTAGCTTCAATCTTTTCTAGATCCACTCCGGACCATCCTGCCCAACAATATGACCTAAGTATTCGACTTCGGACGCACTAAAAGCACATTTGGACTGCTTGAGGAAAAGATGGTGCTATGAGTAGGCTGAGAACTTGATCCACATGACGATGGTCTTTCCATGTCTTGCTATATATGAGGATATCATCAAAGAAACTAGGACAAAATGACGAAGAAAGGGCGTAAGACATGGTTCATGAGGCTCAAAGGTGGAGGGGGCTGCTACATCAAACCCAAAGGGCATGACCAAAACTCAAAGTGCCCTCGAGTGCTTAAAGGTCGTCTTTAGGAATGTCACTTCTTCATGATTTCGGGACCGGGTGATAGCCCGAGTTAAGATCAAGTTTGGTGAAGAATTGGGCACCACTCACCATCCAGAGGTCATCAACGACCGGGATGGGAAATTTGTCTTGATGGTGAGTTATTGAGGGCACTTGTCGTGACACACATTCGCCGTGAACCTTCTTTCTTTAGTACCATGATGACCTGAGAGGATTAAGGGCTCAAGATTAGACGGATGACTTCGGCAGAAGGAGTTCCTAGACCATTTTTTCAGTTTCATTCTTTTGGGCAAGGGTATGAGTATGATGTATGTTGGGGGGAAGGATTCCCGGGACAAGGGGAATAGAATGATCATGGACTCATGGGAAGGGGAGTCCTTGGGGAGTGGGAGAATACTCGCTTGACAAGCCAGAATAAGAGGCTTGGAGGTCTTGGGACGGGGTGTGGGATCTTTTGTAGGCTTGAATGGCATGGAGTTGGGCTATGACACCAATGACCTTTTTTGAGCAATTTTCTCCATGCGATGAGAACTAAATTTCAAGAGAACCTAGCATCTCCTCTAAATTTATGTAAAATGCTTTTGGTCAAATTGCATGGTTAAGTTCGAAAAATCCATGAGAATGGGACCCATACTGAGCCATCAAATCTAACACAATGTCACAACCTCCCATGTCAATAGCAACATATGATTTGAGGTTGTAGTCACCTGTTTGGAGATGCACATTTTCAAAACACCCCACACATTTCATGAGCCACCATCAAGCAATCATGATTTGAAATTATTAACATGGATATAGCAGTTGGTTTCTTGGGCGATAGCGATGAATAAAGTTGTGGGTACATACTATCAACCAAGATGATGACCTTCGGTGCTTGATATAACCGAATATCTTGAGAGTTTGGGGAGAGAAGCTCTGGAGAGTAATTGAGGGAAATGATGGGTTCTTTCCGTAGGAGGGTCGGAAGGAGGGTTTATTTCAAAAGCCCGGGTGACTGGGAACAGGGAAGTAAGTCATCATCGTCTTCGTGAATATCTTCTGAGATGGCCATAAAAATCTCTTTCTCCTTACAGTTGTGTTTGGGGAAATATTTTTCATCACCCTAAATAGAGCCTTTGAGTTGTCGTCACCCATTTCACCAAAACACACTTTTTTTGGATTTTTAAGGAGTGGAGGAGTAGTGGGCTTACCGTTTAGGGCTGGCAGTGCTAGGCTTACGTTTTGGAGAGGAAACAATTTGTTGTGCTTTTTGGCTTTTTGGTATCCTCCACCCAAGTCGAGGGATGATCCATGAGGACATGGGCCCTAACCTCCTCCTCTTTGAGGCCACTGATAAAGCACTGAAGAAGGCATCACCATGCCTCTGCTCAAAAAGCCGACCAAATGCGCCTATGAAGTCTTTGATCGTACCGATTGCTTCAATTTTGTCAAACGCCCAAAATGGTTGGTGTCAAAGCGTCAACAAAGCTCAAAGAACAAATTGGGTCCAAGCACGCCCTTGACGGGAAGTTTTCTCTCCATTGCCACCACATTGCCCGCGATTCTTGATCGAGATGGAGAACACCATACCCGGCACTTTTCTGGCCAAGTCGCTGGTAATGTTGTAGAGAGAAATAATGTTCCATTTAGTGACCCAACCAAGAAGGTCCAGCCATCAAATTTAGTTAAGATCCACCCGCTGAAGGCGTATGTCCCTTTGGAAAGTGATGTGGTTGAGAGGAATGGGAAGAGAGGTTTCTCCCTTTCACTTTTTAGGTGCATCATCATCGAGGATTTTGAGTTTGCGCAGAAAGTGCTACAACGATGATTCAAGTTCATTTTACCCGCCATTGGCGATCGCAGACGTACATCTCGATCGAGGCATTCATGGAGGCATCACGAGGGGCAATAGTAGCACCGAAGAAAGCTGCACCCTCTTGTTGGGTCTCGCAAAACCATGTTGCAGGGTGTTGAGGCGTGACTCTAGTTCTTGGTTATGGGCATGGGCCATGAGGACGGGTGATCTGAAAAGGAGCGGGCAGGGTCAGAAATTTTTAAAACGATATGGATAAAAGTGATATGAGAAGAGATGAATCTAATGGAATAGGGTCTCAAATAATAAGAAAATGGGTGAACTGAATAGGGGGTGGGCTGGGTCAGAAATTTTGCATAAAAATGATATGGATGAAAGTGATACATAAGAGATGAGTTCGAATGAATAGTCCAAATTAATGGTGGAAAACTTCCGACTTTTTTAAACAGCTTGTGTTATTCTTTCGTCCGAATAATGTTGCAGTGATGAATTCCCAAATTTATGAACCAGAGAGTATTTACTAGTAACCCGAATAATGACGCGGTTAATAGATCTCACGGCTTAATTTGTTTATATTGTTGCTTATGTTCTGGCTAAGTTAGGTATTCAAGGGTTCTACGCATAAGTATTTGCCCCCAGTGCTATAAGTAGCTCTGATATACGCAGGGTCCAACAAAAGAGTACTGGCCCAGTATCTTAGGGCACCGACTAAGGAGGATAGATCGTACAATTAGCTATACTACACGACTACCCAGGTACCAGAGGAGTATCTTCCCGAAAGGTTAAGTTCTCAGACATCTATAGCACCGTAATGAAAGGTTTATCTACGAGGGCTTCGGTGAAATTTGTAAATGGTCCGGTACATGTGTTGTCCGATGCTACTACCACTCAAAGGTCAACAAGGGTTACAAGGGTGTCCAACAAACGCAGGCGCTTTAAGAACCACTTGTATTTCCCTGTAAAGGAATCCTCAACCGTGGGTTTATGCCAGAACTGACAGATCTCTCGTGGGTTTAAAGACGCCGAATACGCCTCACCCCCGAAAAAATACCCACAATTTCTTCCAAGGAAAGTGCTCGATCACCTTGCAAGATACCAGATATATAAAATATGCAGAATGTAAACGAAATGCTAGAAATGACAGAATAACAAGAAAATATCCATCATAATCTTCAAAATAACACATAAATGATATACTAAATAGCAACGGAAATATAATTTTGAATCGAGAAGTAATGTTCAGCATGCTCGAAGTAACTCCATCAATCAACGCTCATAATAATATCCAAGCTAGGTCTCATACCCTGACTCCTAGACATTTAGCCTAAAGTAAATTCCAGAGGAAGATCTTTTTAGAAGTTGAAGCTTCTATTAGGCCTTCTTTATATCCGCCTTTATTCTATTTTATTGAAAGTTAGTCTTATTAATATTGACCTTTATTACATCCTAATACATTGATCTACCTATGTGTGTATTAGGACCTTAACATTATTCTCTCAACCTATTTTTCATTATTACAAAATATATAATCCCTTTAAATCTTCACACATATCTCATATATCTTAGATAAGATATTCCAACCAAATCTCCATGATCTTCTTCCTTGAATGGGATTGATTTATCTCCTCAAATATTGAAATGGTGGATGGAGTATTCGAGAAGTCCTTTGAAATAATCCTTCACATATTCCTGCCATTGTCACAAAGCCTACATATTTGAGATATGAGAAAACATGTTGATTTTCTAACATTTAATCACAAACTTTTAAATACTAAAATGAATAAAGCGGAGAATAATAAGAACCCAAGTATTTTATGGAAATGATATCGTGAAAGGTTAATGGGGCGAAGAAAAATGAAGAATGATGAAGGGAAAGGTGATGAGAATAGGACATTTGAGTCTCCAACAAGCATTCTATTATTTTCAAAGATTACACACTTTATCCCATGCCGAAGACTAGTGATGCAATGACGCTGCTAACTTATTTTCAACAGTCAGGACTCCATGGATTCTGTGAGTATTTTTTCAGACATAGATACCAAATTTGTCGGTCATTTCTAGAGAAAATTGCGGATGAAGCTAAACGTATCCGATCCTTAGTTCTTGATATCACCCACAAAACGCATTGACTAACCAAGCGGTGAATCAAATTTTAGGGAATTTTCTAAGTATTTTGGTCACCGAACATCATAGCTAGTGGGATCGGATTCTAGCACAAGAAGAATTTAATACAATGACTCAAATTGAATAGAACACCGAAAAATTACATTTCTCGATAGTATGGAATGAACTGGTGGGGAGTGCCCTAATTTGAGATATCCGAGCAAGAGCTTAATTTTAGGAGCTTAGAGATGAAGACTTCATTGGCAGAAAATGAACTTCTCAGAATCGTGTCAAGGAACAGTTGAAGAAGAGGAACAATAAATATAAGCGTCGAGTTGATCAACACAGGAGGAAAAATAAATTTGAAGTTGGAGATCAATTTCTAGCACATCTGAAGCGAGATGTTCCCAAGGGGAACATATACTGTTGAAGTTGAAAAGATATGAATCGCGGCAAAATATTGAGAATATTTCATGAGAATTCTTATGAGATAGAGATGCTGGGGAAGATATGGGTATATCACCTATATTCAACATTTCATACATGTATCCATACAAGGGATATGGATCTGGAGGATCTAAATAACGTATGAGATTCAATGGGAAAAATAAATGCATGTAGCAGAAGTCGGCAGATGGAGTAGATCATAGATCAATGAATTGGTAAGAAGACCAAAGGAAAACATATTTTGAATATTTGGTAAAGTGGAAAGGATCTAATCAAAATAGAAGATGCCATTTGGGTAAACAAAGTGGATATCTAGAAGCATGGAAGGTTAGTGCAGAAGCTCATGGACAAGATTCCATGAATTTTTCAAATTAGCGAGTATGATGCAGAGCATCACCAAAGACAAACACAAGCTGAGGATCAACTAGCTATCTTTAAAGACATTTTGAAGGAATTTAAATTTTGAAAAGAATGTATCACGCAAATATTTTACAAAGATTTGTAATTAAAGATCATATTTAAATGTTGTAGAGATGGATAATTTCATAAGTACATCGGAGAATGTATTTTATTTTAATATAGCCAAGAGAAGTTAAGATCTGTGATGTGTTATATCTTATTTGTTTGTCACAAATATTTATTGTAATAAATGTTAGTAGTTGAGAGCTTTTAATTTGATAAGATATATTTAGAATCGTTGAAGGGGGGAACTCGAAGAGACCTCTTGTATAAAAAAAAATATTGTCGCCCAGTAGAGGTTGTTGCCTCTCTAGTTGTTGATGAGTTGTTGAATCTATTATATAGGTTGTCATTGTAGTCGAGAGTTGAAAGCTACCGAGAAGCAATGTATGAATATATGTAATATTCAGTTGAATGAATACAATAGAGGAGAATTGTACCAATATGTGTCATTGATGCATCTATGTGAGTGAATGAATGGTAGATTTCCTATTTGTTTGGAATTCTCTCTTATTCCTTGTTCTTGTATTTATGCATGAATTTACATGGCTAGATGTATGAATCTATGAGGTTTAGATAAGTTTCAAGTTTTCTTCTAAGAGAAAGTGCATGGTGCATAGTGTCTCGAGAAGGAGGCATTGACAGAGTCATTTTGACTGTAAGCTCAAGGAGATAGCATAAACTTTATGCTGAAAGGAGTGCATAGCGCTCATAGTGGGTGCGCGGATTGAGTCCATTTTGATTCAGAAAGCTATAGAGAAATAATCCGAGAGAGTTTATCCACAAGGAATGTGTGATCAAGTATTTCAACTTAGAATTTCAGGAGGAGTATCTTAAGTGTCCACAAAGTGTATGGAGTCTCGTAAGACAACCGTTGCAAGGTGTGCATAGAAGTAAAATTTTGACTAAGTGTCAAAGAGCATCTATAGAGGAAAAAGCCTAAGGAAAATAAATCTCAGGAGGGAGAGTGGTGAGAAATATTCAAAGGGAGGATTCCTTTAAAGTTTCCCAAAACTAACGAGCCAGATCCGTCTCAGAGGGAAGCAGGATTGTTCCAGACCATCATATACATCTTGGAGAACTGCATGGAAGTTAGCCATAAATCATTTCAGCATATAGTGGTCTGGAGAGTTTGAAGGTATTGAAAGAGTAGAGTCGTGAACTCTTAGACTCGTGAAGAAATATTAACCGTTGGTTTTGAGGAGTACACGTGGCATCGGATTAGGAAAATCCAAGAATCTGAGGTCCAGAGGTTTGTGTGTGGAGTGAACGGGGAAGTTCGTGAAGTCACGGAACCCGAAGTATAGTTGGACCGCTAGATCCCGAGAGATAATGGAAGAGACCCATGAGTTCAGTGGAAGGTTGTTTCGAAATAACCAAGGAGGACATTTCTGTGATTCACAGACCGGTGATGCGAAGGGTTGACCAAAGGTCATAGCCCGTGGTCATATAACGGAGAAAGGGTCTAGTGCAATACTAGTACTCACGAATGAGTGTCACTAAGCAACGGAAAGAGGAGTTGTAAGTGATCCAAACTCACACGTGACATCAAGGGAACATGTGTGAGTGTGTAAATCGCTCAGAGTCATTTGATGACCCAAAGAACGAGTTCGGTTCATGGAGTTAGAAGATCCAAGACCGGGATGTCACGCAGCTCCAAGGAGATAAGTGGGGTTTCATCATCTCGGTCAGAAAGGGCTTGAAGGATGCCTCATATGTAGGATCAGATAATTCTTTGAGATCTTCCTCTGTGAGAAATCATTTCCAAGAAAGATGGATTTCCCGAGGGAATGCTTAGTAGTGAAGGGGATGCCTGACCCTGAGCCTAGAGGGTGAGTGAATGCAAGGAAGAGGAGACTTGGATAAATCTTTTTATATGTTGATTTGTGTCATGAACCTAGTGGGTATGTCAAGGAAAAAAATAGGAGCCGAGTAAATGTGGCGCCCATATGGATGCAGATCCACACTTGTCGCATAAGTATTGTGTTGAAATGTATATTTACTCCTTAATTATGAACAACAATGAAATATTTATGCATGGAAGTTGTTTTAATATGCATGTTTTTTTATGATTTTTGTAGGCATACTACTGAAATACCGGAATCCTATGAGAAGGCCAGACCAAGGAGAGGAATACATTGTTGAAGCATTTGAATGACAAAAACATGAAAAAGAATTGTTGAGGTGCAGAAAAACACCAAGGATTGTGTTCCTATTAAGGGGGAGGAGAATGTAAAACTCCATTTTTAATCCCGTGAATTTATTTGTAACACTTTGATTAGTACGTCTATCATAACATGTATATAATATTTCCATGCCAGTCTTGTAAACAATGTAAATGTGTAATGTAAAATTCAAACAACCTAATTAAAGGGTAAAGCCTTAAAGTACCGGAGCCATGATACCACTAGAAGAAAGAGAGAGGGTTTCATTATGTCAATGGATCCCAAGATACCTTGTTAAATTAATTTGGGGGAAATACCACTTATTTCCCTCTAGCTTAAATATGAAGGAAAACATTTAAGAAAGATGGTTTTGGCAGCTGAGAAGTACCTCCACAACGCATGGGAGACTGATTAGTACATCCATGGAAAATTCCTTTTCTATTTCCCTGGCCATGGAGAAAAATTGAGATGAGGAGAGGAGACAGAGGAGATAGGGAATAAGAGAAGAGAATGCAGGGAGATCTCATGCAAAAGAAGCAGAGCTCATGAAAGAGTAGACAGGCGAGAATCAGAGCAAGAAAGTGTTTTGTGGTTGGTGAAAGATACAAAAAAATGAACTAAGTTGAGAAGGTCAAATTGTTAGAGGGGCATAAGAACCTAGGGAAGGCCTCTAGGCATGGTGGGGTAAGGATTGTCATCGCTGGATGTGTGAAGGAGAGGTCTCACCTTTCCAATTTCTCTATGAGCCCTGAGAGATCATCTGTGGTATCATGGCTTGGAATGAGGGTGGCTAGAATGAAAAGAGAAAAAGAATATGAGCCTATGGTTGGGTGGAAATGTCTTCTCCCTCAATCAGTTGTTCTATCCAGTAATAATTTTGAACAGACAAGTGCATGCTTATTTTCTGTTGACTTTAATATTTATCATGTAATATTTCTATTGAATGTGAAATATATGAAACTATTTGGAGGTATGAATGAAAGTCAAGAGAGATGGAAGGAATGTGTATATTGTTATTCTCTACAATTGTCTCTTGTGATGAACGATAAATGAATAGGTATTATTGGATATGTAATTCATAGTTTATTTTTCTATGCTTTAATTTCCTAGTTATTTAACCTATGAGGACAAGATTTAAAGGAATCTTGGACAAACATCTTTGAACTCAGACATATAAGTAAGGAATGCATGGGAGTATGCTTCTTGGATGTTCTAAACTACATGTATGAGTCCTTGACCTATGTGAAACTTGAATTTAGCATAAATTCCCAACTTCTGTATAAGTTGGTTGAGATTTATGCTCATGGGGAAGTATCAATTCTTCCCTAAGAGTCCATTTTTGTTTTCTTGTGCTTAAATTTATGATATAAATTCCTCCCTATCATGATGAAGAAAATGGATATTGCGAGAATAAACCTTAACTAGTTGAAATTCATGTTTAAAACATAGTGAATGATGGTCATTTATCATGAGAGGAGGATTGATATTGATCGTCCATGGAAGGACTGAGCATTTGGGCTAAGTGTTGTAACTGGCCCCCAAATAAATCATTGAATCTTGATTGGATATGGTTTCGTCGTCAGAGATAAACCATAATCTCATTCAAACCCTTGTGTAAATCGAAGTGATTAGATAGTCATTGGATAGAATGGGTGTAAATTTTTTGAACCTACACAATGTATTGTGATCTAGCAAGCAATGATATAATACGCTTTAGAGAAAATGAGAAATAGAAATATGAGAGAAAGAGTGGAAGAATTAACATTCACCAAATGAATGAATGATAATTTACACATGATATACTATGTATAATCAACTAATGTGCACTAGAGAGAATCCAATGCTCATAAGGGTGGTAGAGGATTTGGACACACACCAACAATTATGGAGTTAACTGCCACCTAGTCTAGTCTCTCGTGCGCTATGGGAGTGAATTGCCACCTAATTTGAGTTAATTAGTCTATCAGTCTTTAGTTAACAGAATCAAACAAAGTGAAGTGAGGAGGAGATCATAGAATCATAAATAATGTGGATATTTTGGTGATGATCCCAAGGAAAATACACATTAGTTTGTGATGATCCCAATGGTGTATGGTGATGATCCCAATGTTCATGGTGATAAAACCAATGCAGTATCTAGACTCAAATCAATTAGTCAAATTGAAGTGTGAACTTAATAGAATATTCTCCTAGACTATAGGAGATTGAATAATGACATTAGTAAACATAGGGAAAACCTAGGAAAAATCATTCCTGTGTGTGTGAAGTATCTCAAACACCAAGATCTTTATGTGAAAATAAAGAATGGGTTCTGATAATGAGGCCATGTTAGGTACTCAAATATAAAACATAACACCTAAATAAATGAGGAAAGAGGGAAACCTCATGGAAACCCCCCCCGCTTTTCAAAGTAAAATGTATGTAAAATGAAGAACTCACGCTTGCTAAGCAATGTGTCCTTCACTCCAAGACAACCTAGCAGAGAATGGAACTCCATGCTCCAAGAAGGTCTTGGTGAAAATGTGTTCACAACATGTTCTCAGTTGAAGGAGATGTCTGACAAAGTTGATGATCCCCTCATGTACTAAGTCCCTCGGATTTAGTGCATTTGGATCTCATAAAAGTTTTCATCCATTTCCTCCAACCGATCTCTGGCTAATCCTTAGAGTGCTCTAACTATCACACTAGATGACGACATCGGGTCGCAGGAAACTGGAATCTCGATCCTGCTGAAAATGTTGCAGCCACATATCCTAAATGGTTATGTTAACTACCCTCTTTACTCAGCTACTGGCTAAATATAGAGAATAATAATTCTCCTTGTTGCTCGACCAACGTATAGGCCCTAACCAAGACTAAGTGAGTAACTAGATGTAGACTTATGATAAAATGCTATCACTAGCCCAGTCATAATCAATGAACTCAATGAGGTCCAATGTAGAGTCTATTGTATATTGAATCCCAAAGGTGATTGTGCCCCCTCGTATGTATTGAAGGATACACTTGCATCCTTCCAATGTAGCTCATGCGCCCGCATGAAATTGGATCGCTCCAACTGCTTCATGATTCAGAGGTCTTTGTCTTAATCCATGTTTATACCCCATGAAGACTTTACACCTCAAAAGAATTGTTGACTCCTCTTGTAAATGTATATTGTAATTTACAGTGAAATTTGAAACGCTATTATAAGGTTGCATATCTGATTGTAGAAGTTATATTAGGTTTTTTCCCTAGAATGGTGTTATTTTATGAGGGAAATGTATTACGTACTTATGTATCATTGCTAATATTGTATTTGAGGAGAAGACTTCATGAGAGAAAAAAATAGGAAGTTACGTAGTGTGTTATAGGTTGCATCCCTTCATTTGTTGACAATAATAAAAGGAAGGACTGAAAATTTCTATGGTGGGCTTAGCTCCACATCAGAACCACGTATATTTTTTTTCTCTATTATATTGTGTATCTTTTGTGTTTTTATTTCCTCATTTATTTTATTTGATTTCTCCGCGGATCCTTTCTTGACAAGTGGTATCAGAGAGAAAGGTAACCCACAGGAAAATAGGGTTCTTGGTTCGAATGGGAACAATGTCGGAAGATGGAAAATTAGGGTCGAGAAATTTAACAAAAAACTACCGCTATGGAAAATGCATGGAAGATTATTGGATATCGAAGATTTATTCCTACCATTAGTGGAATAGAAAAGAAGCCGACGGCCATGAAGGAAGAAGAATGAGAGGTTCTTCATAGAAAGGTAATAGGAACGATACGTCTAAGCCTAGCAATGCCTGGTGGCTTTCAATATTTCAAAAAGAAAAGACAATCCATGAGTTGATGGACACATTGGATAAATTGTATGAAAAAACCTCTACGTCCAATAAGGTATTTACTTAATGAAGAGATTATTTAATATGAAGATGTCATACACGGGTATGTTAAAAAGATAATTTAAATGAATTTAATATGGTTACTAATCACCTGCTCTGTAAAAGTGGACTTTGATGATGAGGTCAGATCTATTCTAATCTTGTGCTCATTAACAGAAAGATGGAATGGCTTGGCAGTGAACTTAGTACCTTATGTCTCCAAGTTCAAACATTCTTTAAAATTTGATGATGTTTGGTGTTATCCTTAGTGAGGAAATGCAACTGAAAAGCACAGGTGAGACATCGTGAAATCGTTTAAAAATAGAGAACAAGGGAAGACAAAAGGATAGAGGAAAGGGCTTAGGAACCGCAGGAATTCTAGGAAGGGAAGATCCAAATCCGCACTGAAGATAGAGTGTTGAATTGTGGGAAGAAAGGACATCCTAAGAAAGACCATGAGCTCCAAAGAAACAAAGAGATGGACAACAAGAGAAAAAATCAGAAGCAAATGTAAAAGTCGATGTGTTACAAGATGCTTTGATTATTTCTCAGATATAATATTTTGAGTCTTCGGTAGTATATTTAGGGGCTTCATATCATGCCACATCCCATAGGAAACATTTTCTAGATTATGTTCAAGGTGATTTTTGATAGGTTAATTTGGGTGGGATAGATGCACCATGCAAAATTGTTGGAATGGGAAGGTAAAAATAAAGAAAGGAATGGAAACCAATGGTTGTTGAAAGAGGTAAGACATACCTAGATATAAGAATAATCTAATTTCAACAGGGCAATGGAAAGTGAAGGTTGTATATACATATTTACGATAAGATGTTGAAGGCTCACTCTCAAAGGATCAATCGGTGATAGAAAAGGAGAGAGAAGGTAGGCATTGTATTTATGTTGGTAATACTCACTCTTCTATCTCTTTAGCTTCTACAGAGTGGATATAACACTGTAAGCATCATCAGATTAGACATGAGTGAGAAGGGGATGCAGATAATTCACAAAGAAATTTGTTTCCAAATCTTAAACAAATTGGATTTGGATTTTGTGAGCATTGTGTTTATGGAAAACATAAGAGTCATATTTCTAAGAGTCGAAAAGAAAAGAAGAGAAAGGTTAGAGATTGTGCATGGCGATGTATGGGGACCCAATCCAGGTATCATCTCTTGCGGATCTCTTTATTATGTTACTTTATTGATGATGCAACTAGAAAACTTGGTTTATGGCATTCAATAAACATCCTGATGTTTTGACATTTCTTTGACAGAAATGGAAATCTTTGGTTGAGAATGAGATAGAAAAAGGTTGAAGTGTCTCGAATAAGACAATGGAGGTGAATATGGTGAAGGAGTTTGATGATTACTATTCATAACATGGGATTCTATAGAGAGAAGACATTCCAAGAACACCACAAGAAAAATGGTATGTCATAGAGGATGAACAGGACAATCAAGGGAGCATGCGAGGAGTATGAGATTGCATGGTGTTCTACCATTACAGTTCTGGGAAGGTGTCGTAGATCTTGTTGTTTTCTTAATAAAATGAGGACCTTCAAGCTCTTTGATGTTGGAATCTTAGGATGCATGGATAGGTAAAAGGTAAACTGTTCATTTTTTAATACTTTCTAAGCAGAATCACATTTTTCCATATTGATAAAGAAAGTAGAACAAAGCATGAGGCAAAATCCAAGAACTGTACCTTTATTAGATATGGTGTTAATGATTTTTGTTATCGCTTATGGGATTATGAAAATCGCAAAATCATTAGGAGTAGAGATGTCATATTAAATGATAAGGTCATGTACAAAGATCAGTTGCAGGGAAAGATACAAGAAAAAGAAAAAACATAATACACAGTGTTTGATGAGATCATTGAAAAAGAAATTCCAAAGGAACCAGAAAATCAAAATTTACAACAACAGGAGCAGCAGGTACCTCAAACTCCTACAAGTGTTGTTAGAATATCTACCAGGTTAAGTAGACCCCTTGGACGATACTCTCTTTCATTGTATTATTTATTGTTGATTGATTCTGGTGAACCAAAATGTTATGAAGAGGAAATGCAGGTAGACACCAAAAAGAAGTGGGAGCAAAGCATGAAAGAGGAAATGTATTCCCTAGTAAATAACTAGACTTGGGATTTGGTTCAATTTCCTGTAGCAAAAAGAGAATTACAGAATAAATGGGTTTACAAGTTGAAGGAAGAAGATGGAGGAAAAAATAAGTACAAGGCTAGACTTGTTGTAAAGGGGTTTTCACAAAAAAAGGTATAGATTTTGATGAAATATTTTCTCATGTTGTTAGAATGACGTCAATTAGGACTATTTTAAGTCTTGTGGCAGTAGAATATTTATATCTTGAACAATTAGATGTAAAAACAACTTTTCTCCATGGGGATTTGGAGGAAGAGGTTTATATGCAACAACCACAAGGGTATGAGGTCAAAGGGAAGGAGAATTTGGTATGCATGTTGAAGAAGAGCTTGTATGGCCTAAATAAATCTCCAAGGTAGTGGTATTTGAAGTTTTAAGAGTTTATGACAGAACAAGGTTATAGTAGATGTCATTATGATCACTATGTTTATTTTAAACGGATAGAAAATGGAAACTATATTATCTTGCTATTGTATGTAGATGACATGCTTGTTGTAGGGTATAATATGCAAGATATAAATTTTCTCAAGAATAAATTAGATAATCCATTTGTGATGAAGGATTTTGGTGATCGAAAGAAAATCCTTGGTATGAGAATAACAAGAGACGGGAAAAATCGCAAATTGACATTGTCTCAGGGTGAGTACATAGAGAAGGTGTTGGAGAGGTTTAGAATGCAGAATGAAAAACCAGTTTGTACACCTTTGGCCAACCATTTCAAATTAACTAAGGAAATGTGTCCCAAGATACAGGAGGAGATAGAATACACATCCAGGGTCCCTTATTCATCAGTAGTTGGTAGCTTGATGTATGCGATGGTTTGCACAAGACCAAATATTTCACATGCAATGAGAGTTGTGAGAAGGTATATGAAAAATCCACGTAAAGAACATTGGGAGGAAGTAAAGTGGATTCTTAGGTATTTGAGAGGTACTTCTACTCATGCATTATGTTTTGAAGGTTCATACATTGTTCTACAGGGATATCTTGATTTAGATATGGCAGGTGATAAAGATAGCAGGAGGAGCACCACAGGGTATGTTTCTACTGTAGGTGGAACAGCAATAAGTTGGATTTAAAAAATGAAAAAGGTTGTTTCACTTTCAACAACAGAGGCAGAGTATGTTGTCTGTATAGAGGCTAGTAAAGAGATGATTTGGTTACAGAGGTTTATCGAGGAATTGAGAAAGAATCAAGAGAATAACAGGTTGTATTGTGACAGTGAGAGTGTCATTCATCTTGAAAAGAACTCAACCTTCCATTATAAGACTAATAATATACAACTCAAGTACCATTTGATACGATCCATCTTGGAAGATGGACATTTGAAGCTGGAAAAGATACACACTAGACAGAATCCTGTAGACATGTTAACTAAGAGAGTAACTAGGGAGAAACTGATTTCCTTCTCAATTTCAGTTGGCCTTCAAGCATGAAGATGAAGATGAAAAAATTTCTAGTTCCAAGAAGGATCATAGTCCAACAAATACAACAACGGTGGAGTTGTTGAGATCAGTCTCCAAGTGGGATATTGTTGGTTGTGGAGCCTG
>SNQJ01S0027053.1:92822-122305 GCA_010110895.2 Picea sitchensis | reverse complement strand
GGAAGATCCTTCTAGAAGCGGGAGCTTCTATTAGGTCTTCTTACATCCGCCTTATTCTATTTTATTGAAAGGTCTTATTAATATTGACCTTTATTACATCTGAATACATTGATCTACCTATGTGCGGGTTAGGACCTTAACATACCATCAACGATTCCCTTCTTGCTAAGTTGTTTCATATATCTGAAATTTAAATGCCCAAACCTTTCGTTCCATATGCTATTGCTTTCATCAACATGGGTAAGCAGTAATGCATAATCTGGTTCAATAAATTCAGAAAATGTGTAGAGTCTAGATTGATGATTTACCTCATCGGTAAAAACCTTGGAATTAATTTGCATGTCATAGATATCCACTGCATCATGTGTGAATATGACTCTCTTTCTAGTGACATAGTTTGTCATATGATACATAGAGAGAAGATTTATAGAGATTTTGGGAACGGGTAGCACATTCTCGAAGCTTTTGTTTGTGAGTGTGATCCTTCATTTTCTAGTGACCTCGACTAGAGATTTCTCCCCCATCAAAATAGGAGGACCTTTGCATGCATCCAATGAAGAATAGACTTATTTTTTGGCTTCCATGTGGTGTGATGCACCTGAATCTAAAATCCAAGAATCGAGAGAGGAGTTGATGCAAATCAAAGCATGGCTAGAATTGCCTTTCTTGGGATTTTGATCTTCTGGCTTCTTCTTCTTGGCACCCTCGGGGATGCGATCTCCAAGGTTTTTCTACTGAACTATTTGGGCCATTTGATCTATTTTTGTTTTCACACATGCGGATTATGGATAGAATCCTTTATGGAAGTAGGTTCATTTCTCCCCTTTTCTTCCCTTTCCACCTTTGGTTCTAGAGGCATCGTTGAAGGGTTTTGAGTATCCTTCCTTCTTTGGATTTTCATGTGATTTCCTTTTGTCTTTCTCTTTAGATTTATGATATTGATGACCACTACCATATTGCACAGTAAGTGCATGCACCTTTGGGCCTTTGATTTTTCCCATATTGATGAGCTTTTTATGCTCTTGTGATAGAGATTCAATAAAGGCCTCAAGAGAAGGTATCGTCCAGATGGCTCTAGAGGAAATCCTAACTGAATGAAATGTAGATATTAACACTAAGTATTCTGGACCAAGTTTGGAGAGAACGGTAAGAACCATTTGTTTATCCTCCTTATATTTATCAACCCCACAAGCCTTGAGTTGTGACAACAAATCCTTATATTTAGTAAAGAAATATTGGAGATTGTCAAAGCTTTTTGGATCCAAAGTTAGAAATTCCACCTCGAGCATGTGTCCCCTAATCTTGTCCTTTTTTCCAAAAATCCCTTCCATGGTGGTCCAGGCTTCATTGGGGGATTTACAGGAGGATATGTGAAAGCAGAGCTGAGGAGAAATGAGACTGTAAATAGTTCCAAACGCTTCATCCATTCAATTTAGATACTTAGATTTTTCTATGGCTGATGTGGGTTCATTCTCTGTGTTCATGGTTAACCTGTATAATCCTATTCCTCAAAGATTCATTATCATCTTCTCCTTCCATGCAAATAAATTGTACGATGTAAGAATGAATTATTTTGGAAATTCCATTTTTCCGTTGTCTTCAATCTTCGGTACATGCAAATATGTTTTCGTGTGTCTTTTCCCTAGTAGTTTGTTGGCTCTGATACCATGTAAATGTGTTGAACCTTCACAGAATGGATCTAGCTAGAAAATATCACACAGTTTGCAGAGAAAATAGGAGAAAAGAGAAACAAGAGAGGAAGAATGGAAGAATTCTCATTAACCAAATGAATGAATGATAATTTACACATGATATACTCTGTATAAATCAACTAATGCACACTGGAGGAGAAGCCAATGTTCCATAGTGGTGGTATAGAGTGATCTGGACCACGGATGATTTTAAGGATGGAAATTTATTTTAAAATGTCGAAACCTTGGCGAATCTTACTAATCCTTCATATGCCAACTATAAATTTTTTGCAATAATTTTGTAAAAATATTCAAACTTTTAAGGATTTTGTATAGTCTGTATAAAATTTTGGCGATTTTTAAGGTAAAATAATTTTATCCTATATAATTTGGGCGAATCATTTTTAGAATGGTGAATATGTTTTTGGGAAAAACCATGGAAAATTAGCCCATGAGAAAAATTTCTCCCCTAAAATCATCCTTGAAATTCTAGACACACATCAACAGTTACGAGAGTAAACTTTCACCTAGTCTAGTCTCTCAGGAAGTTACGAGAGTGAACTACCAGCTAGTTTGAGTTAACTAGTCTCTCAGTCTTCAGTTAACTGACCAAAACAGAGTGAAGTGAGGAGGAGGATAGGGAATCATGAGTAATGCGCTGGTCTAGTGATGCCCCCAAGGAAAATACACATTAGATGGTGATGATACCAATGTTGCATGGTGATGATCCCAATGTGGCATCTAGACTCCACTTAACTGATCAAAATGAAGTGTGAACTGAAGAGAATATTCTCCTAGAGGAATATTCTCCCTAGACTATAGGATACTGAATAATGACTAGTAAACATAGGGAAAACCTTAGGAAAAAGAATTTATAGGTGTGTGTGAAGTATCTCAAACAAGGCGAGGATAAAACTTTGTTGTCTGATCATCACTGAAGTTTTATGACCTAGATGTAGAGCCCTAGTTAATCAGGTCAGTAGAGAACTGGAGGCCTAGACCCTCTAGTTAACATAGCCTTGTTAATCCCAGTGCCAATGGGGTGGGGTTCCAACACAAGGTTCCACCCCTCCTTATACTTGTAAATAAGTGAGAGAGAGAGAGAGTAACTTCATTATGACATATCATGCAAGTGTGGTGGCCAGAGTGAAAAAGAGGATGACATTGGTTGGAATAGCATTTGTGTGGGTTGAGTGTGGGCCCTGTGAGGCGTAAAAGCTTTGAATTGGTGCCATTGATCCTTAGCCATCATATCTAAGGATAGGGGATTCTATGTCATTGATCTTCCTTATTAATCTTGTGAGGAAGTTCGACACCCCAAAGTAACCAGAACTCAGGCCATCAGAACTCCCAAGGCTCGTCCCATTGGGTTTCCTTCCCCGGTTCCCTGGTGCCCGATTGGGAAAGGTTTTGCGAAGGGTTTAAGACCTTTCCTTTGCGATGGTTTCAGTGGGAGGAAGTTGGGGCATGTGGCAATGATTTTAGGATGATTTCAGGTGTATTTTAGTTAATTTCCAACAATAAGTGGAGAGGTGTTAGAACCTGAATGGATATAATCCCTTATTCCCTATGATGACAAGTAGGGCCACATCATTCCACGAGTCACATTTTGGTTGGTCCATGTGTAATGAAGTTATTGTAAGATGTGTTTATAATAATCAGAGTTCCAGCGCAAAGTCTCGTATCCTTGGTTCTAGCTATACCACTGGATCAGGCATTCGAGGAATGAGTGCTTATGGATTATCATCGGCACAGTGCCTGGTGAAGGTAATGCACCTGGTGGATTGAGGTGTCGGTGGGGGTGTGTTCTCAATTGGGGTATGGTCCTAGGGACCAGACCATTGGATAAATAGTAACCAGGAAGATCTTAGGTAGTGTCAAGTGTGGGGGATCCATCGAATCCCGGTTCTCGGTGAGGTACGGAACCGCCTCCAAGACCATCTCCAATTGTGTAACGTTTTCGTCCTATACTGTTCAAAATGTGGCACATTGGAAGGATATGTGTCTCGACATGTCAACACCCAGGAAGTTCCACATAGGACGATATGGGTGGCGAAGGTCCACGTGGACATGAGGTGGTTTATGGTGGAAGAGTTCTAGAAACTTGAAATGGCCAAAACTTTTGATCCTGAGCTTCATTTTGACCACAATTATAGTGGTTGGAAATATATCGATGAGAAGAACTTGAATAAGTGGTCAAAATTGCATGGATAAGGGTGATTAATAAAGGTGGTTGAAAAAAGGAAAAGAGGAAATCGGTACATCCCACTAGCCTAAGCGATTTTAGGGGGTCGGGTGTGTTGCATGATGGTTGAAGCATATGCATCCTATGTACATTGTGGGATATACAAAGTTATATATATCTTTTGATGTGTATCATCTACACATTGAACAATATATATATATATCTTGCAATGTGCATCAATGTAGAGTTTTTGTAGGTTGTTTATTTCTCACTAGTTACAATTGGCCATTGATCTATGTTTATTGCTCACTAGTGATAATGGTACATTGATATCCATGGAATGACATCATGTATGAAGGTTGTAATAATTTCCCTAATTAATGCATCCAATCAATAATAATAAATATGAATTCCATCCATCCAATGAATTCTAAAGGCTTGATTTCCTATTCTCTTTTGCATATCCAATTGTATTCATTGAAATGAAAAGTTGAAAAAAAATGATTGAATGATGGCCACCATTCTCAGAAATATGTTTCCCTTGTCAATGAACCATAGAAATCCATAACTATGAATTGTTTTTTTGGTCACTCAATCACTTACTTACATCCCAATGCAATAGCCACTTCTGTCAATACCATCATTCTATCCTTTTCTTTTTTCCTTTTCTTTCTATAACTCCCTATGTTTTATCATTCATTTATTGCACCATGTTTAATGCATCAATGTGCCTATGGTGAACTCAAAATACCCCACAATGACAAAGCTTTATTGTCCACCTTGTACTCCCTCAGTCATCCTAGCCACCTTGTTCTTGTGCATGTACTATAGTATCCCTCTATTTTTTGGTCATCAATAGTTATTTTTAAAGGGAGGCCCTTCAATGAACCGAACTTCATGAAAAAATGAAATGTTTTGGGGATTTGAATGACTTTCAACCAAGTTCATGGAACCATCAACCGATCATAAGGGATCAATTCCAAACTAATCTAGTGAGACCAATCATGGACATAATTTAAATCCACATTCTATAAAAAAAACTTCCTTAAACATAGCCTACAAGGTCATAGACATAGTTTTTAGATGGAGATAGATCCAACCCAAGAGATTCAATAAGTATATTGATGGCTAGTGGCTATGATTAGATTGTCACCGATCTAGTCCTTGACGTAAGAGGCTAAATAGAATATGGAGACTCAAGTCCCAACAAAATTGTTGGTTGTATAAGGTTAAGGTCATATGGAAATATTTATTGGAACCTAAAAGGGAATGCATTGTACGACCTTGGGTTCTTAGAAACAGGTCCCTTAGACAACAATTAAAATACTTAGGAGTGCCATAACCTAGATTTCCCCTATGTTGAAAGAAAGAAATTGACTTGAAATAACCAAGTATTAGACCTCTAGATTCTTGGATGAGTTTCTTCCCTTAAGGTAATTATTCTAGGAGATGCAAAACTATGGGACATTAAGTTTAACACGTCATGGCATGTGATTATACTTGATAGTTATATCATGTTTGGAAAACAATAAATAATATTTGTCTAAGAATGCACAACATTGAAACTCAAATACTCAACATTATGGATCTCTAATATGTGCACAATTGCACTTGTATATCCAAATGCATGTTTCCAAAGTGGGTATTGAGGTGGTGCATTTAAACCAATGATTAGCAATATTTTTGGGCTAGGGCTCCATTTACTGTGTGCAAGGAATTCCCTACTATGCATTATGTATCCCACTTGGCCCACTCTCAATTTTTTGATGCTACGGACCCTTGGAACAAAGCTATTTGCCATGTTGCATCGGTTATAAGAATGAAATCAAGAAATTTAAACAAAAATGTATAAACTCAATTTCATTCATGATACATAAAGATGTCATCAACAAATGATATCACTATGAATAACTTAGACAACGAGGGAGAGTCGCTAGTAGGTGGAGCACTCAATTTTATAATATTCTTTGAGGAAACATATATTGTGTCATGAAATGTGTTATCCACATCATATGATGGATGGGGGGGTGTGAGAGTGTAGTGGTACAAACTTAGTGGATGAAACGATCTAGGTTGCAATAGGGATGACTGGTGGGTGGTGTATATGTGAATTCGTTATGGAAATATGGGATGGAAAATGTGGGGGGGTCGGCAGTGATAAATACCCATAGGTTGTATGAGATATGATAAAACCCTTGGGGTAGAAAGTGGTATCCCAAGAGTTGGGGAAAGGTGGCCAAGGACTGGACTTGTCAAGTAGTCGAGGGAAAATGATTGGGGAAATGTTGGTAGTGGTGGTGAATGGAATGATGATGGTACAGGTGACGTAACAATGAATAAACCAACTTGCATACATATTTATAATATTTTTATTAGTACAAAAATGTGAAATTCAACCAAAATAATATAACAAATTTCACATTTAAACAAAATTTAACTCAACGAAAGATACATATGAAGGGGGTGATATGTCCATCTTAGGTGGACATGGTTCATCCTTGTATGATATCACAACCTGTAGAAACACAACAACATTATATTTGATTTCTCATAAACAACCTATAGAAAAACAACAACTATCTTACAGATGTAGCATAATAGTAGTAGATTGGTGAGATTTCTAGAGAATAAGCAAAGCATTATTGTGAATTTATCAAATATACCACATACTTGAGTATGTGGTACATCAAACAAGAAGGATGCTTCTACATTGCATAAGTGGTGGAAACTGGTACTGATGCATCTGCCAATTTTGAGGGTCTGTTATCCGAGCATAGAAACTATAAACATCATAAAATCAGATATAGAAAAAATACACAAATATATATAATCAATGAAGAACATAGAGATGGTCAAGTTATTAATTGCCTCCATGAAAATCTAATATATAGTGGCCTCTATCATCCCATAACAAGTCTATCCACAACTCAAGCATCTATGAGGTTCACATGAATGTCTAGTTTGTCCATGTGCCCTCTCCTTGACGGACTCTACTTCAAGGCTTAAAGGACCAACCCCTCTCCCAACATCGCCTATAGGTAGCTCTTGTCAAGATAATTTTATAAAACTATTATGTTTCATCGGGCTCCATGTCAATGTGGATATGGATGCCTATGTTTGAATGATTATTTCTTCATTGGTAGGATGTTGAGCAAGGTTTTATGCCTTCTCCTAAGAGGATGAGGACCTAGCACTAGGTCACGCCTAGAATTTTCTCTATCATGTGTGGACCCACAAACCACCCCATGGAATTCACCAATGTCAAAGTAGTTGAAATGGAGACTTAACATAAAAAATTCCCATAATTTCCTGAGGAAATATAGAGGCACCTCCCTATTATTGCAAGGATGTTTGTCAAAAAACATAAACCACATCCTATCCATCCAATTATCTAAAAATGGTTAGTAGGTGAAATAGTCCATACAAATGCGTCTCTTTGTGACTGATGGTTGTACTCTATTTGTAGGATCAATGAACAATGTGAACAAATATTTTTTGTAAGGTTCAGGTCTCTAACTTGGTATTTATCTAGACTATTCCTATAATATTCAAACATTATATCCTTGTAATAAGAAATATTACTCAATTAGCCTTGGTCTCTTGCAATAGAAGATATATTGGTGTCCAAGGAATTGACTAGTGACAATCATGAGGGTTCTCTACTACTCCATAATTCTTGAACAAGAGTTCTAAGAGACCTCAACCCTTCATCAATTTCCATTTTTATATTTATTGGTTGTGAGTTGGGGTTTCTTGTTCCTTCTTGTGGTGGTGTCAGTTTTTATTTTTATGTAAGCTGCATGTTAATTGTGTTTATTGCAATTTAGCAATGAAATATATAATTCAGTTTCATTTTTTGAAGATGTAAACAAATTAAGAAATTTAAAAAAATGAAATTGCATCCAAAAACATGCTTTGAATCAACATGAGACAATGTCAGTGAAGTGTCAACACTACATCGATAGTGTGAGGTCTTCAATTCACTCAATCTCTATTCAAAATGTATAGCACAATCAGTCTATAGTGAACATGACTAGTGGTGGCCCCTTTAAAAAGAACAAAGGAACGTGCATGCATTCATAGAGCACATGCGTTCTCCTAGGAATGCATGTGTGTTCCTACCAAGGATGAGTTGGCATCCTCAGTGGCAGTTTAGGGATTATCAAGCCTATCACATTAGGAATGCGTGTACATTCTTAAGAAATTGCATGAGCATGTGTGTGCTCACCCTGTTACCACTTTTTTGTCCACCAACCTATTGCAAACACTAATTAATTGTTATCTACATGTACATATTTTCTTCAATAGATTTTGTGAATACTAAACCGTCATCTTAACATGAACATATGCATTATTTTTTAGAGATAAAGTAACATACTGATGTTAGAAGAATGTGAATTTTTCTAATTTATACATATTTTCCGTAAAAAAAAGTTAGATATTTTGAAATCTTATTCAGTTTCCTACATTTCATCTTTTTACTCCATATTCTAATAAATTGTACATGTACCTCTAATAATTCCCCCTAGTCAGCATATTATTTGTTTCCAATATTTCCATTGTAATTAAGGTATCATGAGAGAGAAACATTATCTTGTAGAAGCCCTGATATTCCTTAATTTTTTCCCTTTCCATCTTGCCCCAAGTGGAATTTGTTAGCCCATGCATACCTATATATATTGGACAAGTTGGACACATATTCATTTGATGTATTTAGTGCATAGACTATTTGCACAAATTAACATTACATTTGAATTCAAACTTTTAAATCAAAGAAGACCAAAGGGAAAACTTGCATTTATTTGTAAGTTCTAAGGGTGGTGGTTTTCACATTACATTTGAATTCAAACTTTTAAATCAAAGAAGACCAAAGGGAAAACTTGCATTTATTTGTAAGTTCTAAGGGTGGTGGTTTTCACTATGGCACCATTGAATTGAACTGAGATTGGATACTATTTAAAAGTGCATTAATTATTATGGCACCATTGAATTGAACTGAGATTGGATGTTCTTTAAAAATGCATTAATGATTAAGTGACATGTATGTATTAAAAATTCAATCAAACTTTAAAAAATGTTCACATGTTCAAAAAGTTTGAAAGTGAAGGGGATGATAATATGAGAATCATGGTTGATTGGAAAAATTGAAATCCCTTCTCAGTATCTTTTGGAGAGTGAAGACTCAATTTGGCCATAGGGCTTGAGCATAGAATCAAAGTGAGGATTTGCACAGAGAAGGCCCAATTTTGAAAATTTGATTGATTACAATTACAATTAAAATATATATATATAAATAAGAGTTTATACTCACAAGTAAGAGATTGAAAGTTTTGAGGAGAGTTTGAAGAAAATCCAAGCAAAAAAAGCTGGTTGAAAAGGAGGTCGAATTGGAAATTGGGATTCGTTGGAAAATCGGGACCCCTTCTCATTATTTTTCTATAAAGGAAGACATGTTTTGGAAAATTAGATTGATTGTTAAACCAAACCAATTTTGAATAAATTTTGTGAAAGGAGGGCTTGGTTCAAAAGTTTTGGGACCAATTAAAAAATATGGATTTCTAAGGTTTAGTTAAAAGTTTTGGGACCAATTAAAAAATATGGATTTCTAAGGTTTAGTTCAAAGATAAAAAGGAAGATAAAATAACAAAAAAAAATATTGAAAAAAAAAATTAAAAAAAATTGTACAATTTGAATGGGGTTGGGAGGGCCCTATTTGGAAACCACGGTGGATCTCCAAATTGGGACAAGGCTCAACAAAAGGAAGGGAAGAGAGCTCGAATTTTTGAGTCAAGTTGGATTCGGAAAAGGTAAGTTTGAGGTTAAGAGGACTTCGAAATTGAAAATAAGTGATTATTTGAATGAAGAATAGAACGGAATTGACTTGAAAATTCGATGTGATTTTGAAATCAATTAAAGAGAATGCAAACAAAATGAAAATGGGGACGAATTGACACTCGGGTTTAATTTGGGAAGAGAAAAGTTAAAATTAAAAAAAAAAAAAAAAAAATTAAAAGAGTTCAAACAAAAAAATTTCAAACTAAAGGAAAATGATTATGAAAAGGAAATAATTTGAAAAATTTGAGAAAAATTCAAAAATAATAAATTTCAATAAAAATAGGAAGAAACTGACCTCAAGGCGTGAGGATAAAGACTCCAAGTTTTTCTTAAAACTCAATAATTATTAAAGACTTTACAGGCCAATAAAGGTGGTTTATTGGCTATTAAATTGTAATATATTTTACCACCTTCAAACAAAAAAATAAAAGAAATCTAAAAATCATACAATTGCATTTGATTGAAAGGTTTTTTTTAATGCATTTGACCATTCTATAATCTATGTATTTTGGATACTTTTGCTTAAATGTCTATGCCAAACTCTAAATCATACGCATTTTAAAATAATTTCCATTGATTAATAATATCCTAAGTTTTTTATTCAGATTWGAAAATTTTTAATACTAAAATGTAATTTTTATGAGGAGATATGTATGTTAGAATTTTTTTTTAATTATAATTTTTTATTTATTGAAAATTTATGTTTTGTCAAATCATAGCTAGGAGTAGCAAGGAGTCATTGACTCTTATTTATAAATGAGGACATATTTATAACTTTTGTTTATGAAAAACTATGTATAACTTTTGTTTATGAAAAACTATGTAGTTATTAATTTGTATTATTTTTAATCATTAATTTATATTTTTATACAGGGGAAGATAGTTTTTAATCAATCAAAAATAGACCAATTTTTGTTATATATTAAAACACAACTTTTAAAAGATATATATATATATATTATAACTTTTTTTAATTATAACTTATTAATCAAAATAAATGAAAAATAATTATATTCTATAAATGCTACAATCATTTCATAAAAAGTAGGAAATATATACTTTCTTATTTTAAATAAAAAAAATTCATAAAAAGTTGGAAATATATTCTTTCTTATTTTAAATAAAAATATATAATATTATATCATATTGTTTGGATATTTAAAAAAAAAATACTTATAATAAAATATCAATAAAAAAGGAAAATTGGAAAAAGGTGATATTTGTAATTGCTACAAGTATTTAATGAAAAGATGGAAATATATATTTTTTTATTTTAAATAAAAAAATATAATATTATATATTAGGTGATATTTGTAATTGCTACAAGTATTTAATAAAAAGATGGAAATATATATTTTTTTATTTTAAATAAAAATATATAATATTATATGTTATTGTTTGGATAATTTAAAAAAAATAAAAAAAAATTAGAAATTATTTTAAAATTCAAAAACTTTATCCTCTTCAAAACAGCTAAATTGACAAGTATCCTCTTCAAAAAATTCCAAAAGTATGTAAACTATAAGTTCCCCTTAAAGTTCCCCCTAACGTATGTAAACTATACTTTTCCAATCATTAAATAAAATCCAATTTAACTAAAATAAAAAGCAAATTTCACACTTCTAAAGTATCACGAAAAGAGAGCCAAAAATTGTGATTAATAATACCTATTCCCAGTAGACTGAAATCTCATTGACAACAAGGAGTTTCTCATATAAGCAGAAAGTAGAACATGAAATTTATATCCAACCACAGTTCCAATCGACAACGGTGTTATTAAATCATGTAAACAGAGCATGGAATGTATGTACTGTGGCTCTCACTCCATGAAAGTTGCTGGAGGAATGCTCTGAGCATTCCTGAAAATGTTGCGAGGATCCATAGTGGTCTTCGCCCTGACAAGCCTGTCGTAGTTTTGGAGAAAATATTTGTGACCCCATGATTTCGCTTCTTCAACCGTAGTTGATCCCTCAGTAGGAGCCTCACCCAAATCAAGATCAACATAGTTGACATAAGAAGCCCTGGGAGAGCTGGAAACGTAAGGAGTCATATACTCGTATAACCTTCGAAGCCAAGCAATATACTCTGTATCAGGTTTGGCGGATGCTTCTCGTTGCCATGAAACAAAATACTGAATGAAGTATAGATTCCCTGCTCGATGAGGGAATGGGATCTGGGAGGGCTTTATTTGATCATTTCTTCCTCCTAGAGGATCAAAAAAAAGGATACCATTGAGCTCCTCTTCCAGGAATTTCCATGCTCCCTTCAAGGCCGAGGGCGGGATAGGGGCTTTTACGAAATCCGACTTTGCTTTGAAGTAATTCTTTCTGTAATTAAATCTGTTGGACAATTGGGTGGTAGAGGTGGATCCAATGTAGGATATGGAGTCTATCCAGCTAGTCTCTTTACAGTCGGCGGAGACCATGGCCAAATCCGGAAAGCTTTGATTAACAGATTGGAGGAGCTGATGGCGAGGTCCGAGATACATTCCATTGACAGTGAGCATTACATCACGTTGGCCTCCTTTTAGTTGGGTACCTGATACGAAGACACGGATAAACAGATTCTCCTCGACCGACGGTGCAACGGATTGCCATCGGTGAACCAGCTTCGTCACTGCGTCTCGCCCCGGTCTGGCCACATTGAAGACGGTCACCACCGGAGGGACTGCGAGGAGCTTTATTCTCCATGAAACCACGACGCCCCAGCTGCCTCCGCCACCGCCCCTCAGAGCCCAAAACACGTCTTCTCCCATCTTCTGCCGGTTGAGAAGATTACCTCTCGCGTCGACAAGCAGGGCGTCGATTATATTATCGGCAGAGAGGCCATACTTTCTTGACAGCAAACCAAATCCCCCACCACTGAAATGGCCGCCGGTGCCAATAGTGGGGCAAACTCCTGCGGGGAATCCGTAATTTGCAGTCTTTTGTGCGATGGCAAAGTATAATTGGCCGAGCGTGGCACCGGCCTCTACCCAAGCCGTTTTGGAAGGCAGGTCGATGTTAATGGCGTCCAGATTCATGAGATCGATGATGACGAAAGGAACATCGGAAGTCGAGGAGAGGCCCTCGTAGCTGTGTCCTCCGCTACGAACGTGAATCTGCCAACCAAGACTTACGCAGCAACCCACCGATTTCTGCACTTGTTCACTGCTTCCAGGGACAATCACAACGTCGGGCTTGCGAACACCGCTCTCAGTGTAACGCAGGTTCTGCAGAGAAAAATTCAACAAGGAATAGAAATCCTGTGAACAGGAAGATGAGGTTGTGAAATTTGTGATAGCATTTGCCTCTAGGCATGATATCAACGCAGAATCATCTTCTTGTACTGTGAAAGTCATGAGCATAACAAGGTGAAGGTTAAAGAATACAATGCACCATAAACCTATCCATCTCAAACTAGAGAGCGCCATTGCCACGCTCTGTACGTAGATGCAGTCACTCAGTTCACAAATCATATGCATCACAACAACCCCATCCCTCCTCGGGTATTTATAAGAAGGTACATGTCTCAGTCTTTGATAAATAAAGTATGCACGCTTTCTGCATTCCACTTCACTTCTCAGCCCTAAAAATCAAGGGAGTTAACCTGAGTTAGGTTAATTCGGTAGTAATCTTTCTTTCTGAGTTATTTTTTCGGCAGGTTTTTTGGTTAAATTTTTTGTTAATACACAATTCAATCTAGAATTTTGATATTTTTTGAGCATTTGAGTTGATTTAAAATGAAGCAAAACCCCTAAGATAAGGTTCTAAAATGCATGAAACTTTAATCCATGCAAAACTTAATCTACCCCTAGTCGAATTCACTCCATTGTTTTAGGTGAAAAACAAATATGTTTGCTCCAGCTTACTCAAAATGGCCACTGGTCCCTTACTGATACCTTACATAAATGAAGTACTTGTATTTAATTAGTGTAGCAGAATATTCTACTGTTACGGGCAATGATGGAAAGGAAGCAACACGATAAGTGCAGCAGATTTTTAGAGCTTACCACGCAAACAGCCGCTATGGAAGCTGGCACATTATTTGACACTCGTTTTACCTGCGTTGGCGTGAACCACATACACTGTCTTTGTGCCTCCCAGCGCTTTTGGGTCATTGTATAATAATTCTGATCGAGTTACTCTCTGTATTAATTCTGATTGAGTTACTCTCTGTCTGTAAATGTGTTTACATTATATTTTTTTATTCCTTCCATGCATTGCTTCAATTAGTTCCATATTCATGGAAATACAGAATACATTGTTCAAACTATGCTAATTACCTCCATTAGTGCAGCTTTTATTCACATCACAACACAGTACGAGTACGTTTAGTTTAGTCAATCTAGTTTTTCAAAGGTTAAACATTAGAGTTTGCCCCAAAAATAAAATTTTGGAATCTCCTATAATTCTATTGCTGCAATGAATTCCGGCTTGGCGGCTTGGTTAGTTGTGCTGTGTTAAGTTGGCCAATTGACAATGCTAGTGCAACGTTAAGTAATGGATTAAATAGTTGTTGGACGCCTTGTTGGAATCCGTGCTCTCTCTTTTCTTTCATCGGTTTCGTGCTTCGTTGCAAAAGAAACTTTATTAAATCTAACTTAATCTTGGAGATATGGATTAGGTTTTCTAAGATTTTTTTTAATGTATTGGGCTAACTCGGGAGCAATCTTCTCTTTAAGTTATTTTTCTAACCGAGTTATTTTTTGGCGAGTCTAAAAAGAACGACACTGTTTGCTTCCGAGTTAACCTACTCCGTTCTAAAATTACACCATGTATTTTGTATTTGTATTTGACACTTATAAGTTATTTAAGTTATCAATATAATTAGGATTCCATTATCAATTGCCTCTATTTCTTGCTTAACTAAAAGTTCAAAGAGTTTGTAAATATAATTTACAGATAGCCTCCTCATTTTATGGTATTTTTTTTTAATGTACAAATGTATTTTCCAGGAAGCTACTACCTTGGGAGAATAATCCATCCTTTGAATGCCACTGATGAGGCTTGGTCATGAAGATTAAAGGAAATATTCTTGTTACCCAATTCTAAAGATGCTAAGAAGCTACAACTCATTATATTAATAGGATTTAAGTATATCTTGGTCATTCAACCTTGTAAAAGACTTAAACTCACATTGAGGAACATTCACAAAATGGTTGAGAATTTTCTTCATTCTTGTTCTAATCTAATCTATGATACATATGTATTTGTTTATGAATACAAGAGCTATGCTTTGTGTATTCAATGTTACAATGCGTTTGCGGTATTCAATTTGCACTTCTCCAATATTGTGAGTCTAAAAAAGAAAAAAGAAATGCATACATACAAGTACATATACTTAAAAGCATGTTTTATATGGAAATTGCATTTCAATAGTTTAATGTAGAGTATCTTTAATCTATTTTTCTTCCTTTTTCCCCTTATATCATATTACTAAATAGCAAGTAATTGTAGGCATATTGCAATTATAGTTTATATAATTTCAAATAAAATATCAAGCATTATGAAATGTCATATGGAGTATATTAGTGGTCTAAGAAAATGATATAAAATGGATACAAAAATTCCATAGTTAATGATAGAATTTGATAGTGTGTGATAGAAAACTATGGTTTGTTCCGCTTAGAAAACTTTGTGTATGTTGAAGGAGATTGCTTGCTTAATGCATTAAAGGTGTTAATTCATTTTAGATACACATCAACGGAAATTGGAGAGGGTACAATATAACACTTTAGGACATACTTGCAAAAACAAGATACAAAGGCAATTGCATCTTATCAGCTCGAACTAAATAAGTCTTCATTGATAGAAATGTATAATATTAGTGAGCCGGAAGAATATTTGTATAATATGTCTAGATCAACATCAATTGAGATAACAATAGATAATAGAGGTCTATCGAGCGACATTTTTTTGTATACAGTGGACATCAAATTGGCTAAGAATACCGATAAGAATTTGATCAAAAATTTGAATAAAAAGCTACTTACATTTCAATTCGAACTTGACTACAAAAACATATGACATATTTTTTCATGATGAAAATTCACTCACTGGACATTTCAATCCACTATTATGCAAAAAAAATATTCATGGTTCTCCTACTCTTCAAGAAAACAAAGTAAATGAAGTACATATTGTGAGAGTTCTTTCAAGACACTATAAAAATTACAAAGTAATGAATATAGTGTATCTTGTTTGTGACAAATAAAGTCACAAAAAAAAATTAATGCAATAATGAAAAATGATGCCTTTGCAATTAGCTGCATTCGCTAATATATTAGTGACAAAATAGTTTAAAAATTACCAAAAATTGTGATTTGGAAAGGGTACATGATAAAATTAGCATGCCTTATAAAAAAGGGTATATTCATGGTGGATTGTTTGTCTATGACTCGTTGGCTACAATATTAAAGATCAGTATCCATTTATGGTCTTCTGAAATGGGGAAGATCAAACCTTCGATACTTTCTTCTACAAAAGAAACAAAAGTATTTGATATAGTCAAAGTACAAAAAAGTGAATCACATATAGTATATGAACCATTGAAAAATGTGCAAATTCCTATGAACATAGATTCTAAACTATTTCCCACAAGAAATAGAAGTAAACCAAGTCTCTTTTTACACAAAGTGAGAAAACTACTAAGAAGTAAATCTTTACAACAACACTTACATGATAGACTTGATAAAGACATAAGTGGCCATAGTAATATATTAGCAGAAGGAAAGGGCAAGAGTCAAACAAGAAATTCTACATGTTGGACAACAATTGAAAAAGGTGGACAAGTGATCCGAATTTTAGGGGGTATATGGTCTAAATTTGGATGCAAAAGTCATAAAGATATAAAGTTAATAGATTGTCCATGTGGATCAAGGAGATGCCCACCTCCTCATTAATTAATTGAGCTAACAAGTTTCTCATATGGGTCAAAGAGAGTCCCACCTCTCCATTATTGTATTGGGTTTTATTTCCCACTACTTAGTTAGCTGGGTAGTTAGATATATTATTATATTACTAGATACACATTTAATGATCTCTTTCCATTATTGTATTGGATTTTATTTTCCACTAATTAGTTAGCCAAGTAGTTAGATCTATTATAATAATAGAGACTCATTTAATGATATATTTTCTACTTTGTCTAATGAACCATTTTGTAATGATATATAAAGGCCTAGTAAGCCTTCTCATAATATGAAGTTACTCATTTTGGATTCTCTCATATTTTCTATTGTTCATTGTGAGATTAATTAGCTCTGAGTGATTTACTAGTAATTAGTTTTAGAGGTGAAGTTCCTCTTTGAGCCTCACCTCCTGATGACTTCATTTACATGTTTGTGTCCATGCTTTTTTTCATGCAAGATTGAAACGTCTAACATCCTCCTCTATCGACATTCAATCCATCAAGATCTCAACCCCAAAGATCTAAATCAACAAGAAAAGAAAAAAACAATAAATAATAAATCACGGTTGCAGAAAAAGAGTTCCATAAGAAAATCATAAATGTGCTTATTCTTGATTGTATAATATGTGAGCAAACTTTCTTCCTAAAAGATGTTACATAAACCAGACAAAGACACAAACAAGTTCTTTGCAATCACGGAAAAAAAAATAATAAAAAAAATAAAAAATTAACCAACCATACTAATAATTGTTACATTTGCAAACTTTGAAAGAAAGCATTGGAAAATGATATAGATGCTAAGTTTATTATGCAAAAAAAAAATGGATGAAATAGAAGCATAAGAATCTTGAAAAAATTGGATGAGTTAGAAGAAAGATTAATAGCATTGTGGCTACCTTTCTTGTAAATAAGAGTACTTGGACAAAGATATAGAAAACCACAATTAGGACTCACTAGAGGAGTTATCAATGCCCCAATAGACACTTCCAGTATTCAACATGCATTTCCTCGCAACATAAATGAAACTGGGACAATTGCAATAACAATAAAAAATAGTCTCATAGTAAAAAATTGTTATTCTATTGGGTGCATCCGTGTGCACATGGTCATGAAAGATTTAAAATGACTATGTAAAAAAAACACTTTACAAATTGGAAAAATTAAGAATAATTGAGAAATGGGAAAAAGTATTCATAGAAAAAAGAAGCATACAAAGATGAAACAAATATTGAAAGTGAATAATTTGATGAGGAAAACGATGAAGAACCAATAACTAAAATGATTGTACAATCATTCACTAATGCAAACAACATCTTTGATCTCCACAATAATAAAATAAACATTGGTCCTAGTGAAGGCCATGTTCCACTGGGAATTTTCCAAGATAAATACTCAGAGGAGATGAGCATCCCCTCATTGTTTTATGGTGAGAAACGAACTAAAGATGTAACTAGAAACTTTTCATATCAAAAAATGTCAGGTGGGAAGTATTGCAAAAGGAACATGACTTTGCATATCATACAACAAACGTATTCTATAAAGCAGTATGCATTGTCCTAAATCAAGTTCTTAGTAGCATGTGGAATAGATTAAGAAATGGAAAATTGAAAGGAAGAAATATAAAAGAAAGAGATGCAAATGCAAAGCCAAACTTGGGCCGCATTTTGAAATGAGATATTGGATACATGGATCTCAAAACAATTTGTATGTCACCAAACTCTCAACAACATACATACAAGAAAGTATATGTAATGATATGAAAATTAGGACCACCAACATTTTTTGTTTCTTTTAGTAGTGGATAGAATCGTTGGGAAGCATTGGTTAATGCACTAAAATATATAAAATGCCAAACAACAAAAAAATGAACATGAAATAGAAAACAATGAAATTGATTTGTTGATTAGGAATGACCCTATAACTTGTGCTCGTTACTATAGAAATAGGATATCTATGATGCGAAACTTAGTCAGTCATGACGGTAAGTAATACTAAAATATTGAAGACTTCTTTTTCATTGCTGAGTTTCAAAAAAAAGGAAGTGAACATGACCATGGATTGTTATGGATAAAGGATGCACCAATCTAAGGGAAAAATACAAACACAAAACTTGAGACCTTTTTCAATAAATACTTGTCATGTGATTCAACAACAATTGGAGATGATTTGAAGATGTTGCATCATCATCATCAAACAAAATGTTGTAGGAAAAGAAAATAAGTTCATTGTAGATTCAAATTTCCATAGCCTCCAGCAAAGACAACAAGAATACTAAAACCTCTATAATATGACGATGAAAAAACAAAACAAATTGAAAAATTGATATTTGAAACAACAAGAGATTATAAATATGAAAACACATATACATTTGATAGATTCTTAAATGATTTACATTTAACACATGATGAATACATCCATGCAATTCATAATCAATCAGACAATTGCCTTATAAAAAAGAAGGCCATCAAAAATATGGATGAATAGTTTTGCACAAAATATTCCAAAAATATGGAATGCATTTATACATATTCTCAATTCATAGTCGATTCATATTCTACAAAAACACATTGTAGCTTCTACATGAAAAAATTGGCAAAACAATGACATGAACATTTAAACACATACGAGATGAACATGAAAAAGAAAATGTCAATATTATGAAAATAATTAGTAGGCTTGGTGATCCGGATTTATGAGAGGAATGAAATGAAACCACATATTTATAATATTAACATAGAGACACGGTGAACAATAATAGAGATATAATAAAACCTGACTTCTATTAAATAAGAAATATATTGAAAACTGTAAAATGCAGACTGAAAACAAGCTTGCTAGAATGGTTGCATCTTATCTCTAAGAAGAGATGTGATAGCTACGCTCATTCACAAGAAGATGAGTACAATGAGGATCTGGAGACATTTTTACAATAAACATGAATTCCAAAACCCTATACATCCAAAAACCTAACCGTAGGAGGTGAAGTGTCAAAATTCATGAGGGCCTTGTTGGGGTAAGTTAGTACATCAACTTCTCGAGGTCGTAACTTTTGCATACAATCTCCATTTAGGGAGAGCAATAGTTTTTTGGAAAGGTATCGATGGCGAGCTTCATTTAAGGGGCTCAATAAGATACTTTGTCTATAATTGAGGTTCCCAATAACGAAAAAGCATCGTTTAGGCCCTCAAAATAGCCTAGAAGTTTTGAAACCGAAAAATTGTTAAAAATAGTAAGTTTCCAAAAACCTGTTTTGAGCCAGTTGGAAAAGGTGAGTGGACACTGAGATCCACCTAGATCAATCCTCCCCACTTAGGAAGAAATGGTATCCATTGCATTGAGTTCCCCCATCATATGAGGATATTTCTTATGAATTTGGCCCCGGGTGAGCCACTTCCCTTAGTGCAAGAGTTGCCCTGCTTTGAAAACCCGATAAAGTTGGATCCTTTGTTGGCGAGTGAACTTGACCTGTGTGCCCACGATATGATTAGTGGATTCCTATTCTATGCAGTCATGGTTGAGATTTTTTGGTGTCAACTATTCTACTATCTATGAGGTGTCCAATAATAGTGGAAAATATGGTCGAAGGAGGTCCACATTAAATACTCGATGCAAACCAAGGAAGGGGGGAATATTGAGCTGAAAAATAATTATCAACCACAACCTTGGTGATGGTGTAAGGTCCATAGTGGAGTGGACGAAGCTTCTGATGGGGCTCCATAAGCCATTCCTTATGCAAGTGCAACAAAACTTTATCTCCCACTTGAAACTTGTGTGGCACCTGATGTTGATCATGGCCCTGCTTGTACTTGGCAGTGGACTTATGTAAAATATCCTGAACCTATTTGAATATGTGTTGGATCCACTTGATGAACTGGATGGCTTTGTCATCTCTAGTTGGAGCATGCAATGAGTCTTCCTGGGTGGCCGCAAGGGGTAGTGCAACATCCATGGGACCCAATGGTTTAAATCCCAAGCCTGCCTGAAAGGGGTTGTGGTCGGTTGAGCTATGTATGGCTCTGTTGTATCTGTGTCAAACATAGGGAAGACTTTCATCCTAGGTACATGGTTGCTTAGAATTGTACATGCACAGGATGTGCACAATCATTCGGTTGACGACCTCGGTTTGGCCAACTGTCTGGGGGTGGAAAGTAGTTGACTTGGTGAGCTTGGTGTCCAACAATGACCAAAGGCTCAATAAAAATGTGTTGAGGAATTGTTTGTCCCGATATGAGATAATGGTTTATGGGATCCCAAAGTGTACCCACACTCATTCAAAGAAGAGATTGGAAGTGGCCTCTGTTGTGATGCTCTTCTTGCAAGCGACTAGAATTGTCATCTTGGAAAAGTGATCAACAACCACAAACACACAACCATTTCCCCACTTGGTGGACAGAAGGCCCGACATACATATTTCATTGATATGGATTCTCAGGGGCTGTCAAGAGTAGGAAGAGGAGTGTACAATCCTTGTTTCTTAGTGTTCGGTTTGGAAATAGCGCGGGAAGTGTAGGACCAGATATACTTACTGACATCATGTCGAAGTTTAGGCCAGTAGAAATGTCGTTGCAACACTGTCGTTGTCTTTTCCATGTCAAATTGTCCTGTCGCCCGACTGTAGTGCACTTCCCAAATTAGATTTGCTTGCTCGCTTGATGGAACGCAAAGATGGCCCAGATGGCACAACATCTCATCCTGATGATGGAAATTATTGACAATTGTGTTTTCACCCAACATCTGGTAGGTGTTAGCGAAGTTAGGATCTATCTCATAGAGGTGGAGCCATCCGTAGGTCTCGTGGCCACAAGAATCGTCCACTCTGGTGAGTGTTGTGACTGGAGTTCAACTGAGGGAATCAGTGACTCGGTTGGTACTTCCTATTTTATACTTGATGTTGAGGTGGAACTGCTGCAAATATGTGGACCACTTCTAATGGTGTTCATTCTGCAATTTTCGTTATGTCTGCATGAACTGCATTGGCTTATGATCAGTGTGGATGATTGTCTCCTTCCCAACAATGTAATGCCTCCATTGGGAGTAGGCTTTCACAATGGAGTACATTTATTTTTCATAATTAAGGTACTTACATATGACATCTGATAATGTCTCACTATGATAGGCCATGGGGTGGTTGTGCTGAGTGATGTTTGCGCCCACAGCATAGTCTGAATCATCTATCTCGATCTCAAAGGGTTATTGCAGGTGAGGTAATGAAAGCACTAGGGAGGAGCACAAGTGTTTCTTCAGATCATCGAATTATTTCTTTTGGGACAGGCCCCACAAATGTTTTTCCTTACCACCACCCCTGGTTATTTGGCTAAGCGCCCATGCAATATGGGAGAATCCCAACATGAACATGTGATCGAAATTGGCAAGGAATAAGAATATCTTAAGCTTAATGAGAGTGGTTGGGGCTGTCCAGTCACAAATGAATTGGATCTTGTCTGAATCAACATGCACACCATGCATATCAACAATGTGGCCTAGGTATTGGATCATGTCCATGCCGAAGGAGCATTTTTCCAAGTTGGCATATAGTTTGTGTCGTCGCGGAGTGTGGAGAACCTATTGAATATGTTGCAAGTGTTCTACCGAAGTCTTGTTGTAGAATAGGATGTCATCCACATACAACACCAAAAAAGAATTAGTGAAAGGCTGCAAGATATCCTCCATCATCCTCATGAAAGTTGTTGGGGAATTTGTGAAACCAAAGGGCATGACGAGCCATTCAAAAAGACCTTATTTTGACTTGAAGGTAGTTTTCCATACATAAGTCTACTCTATTGGGACCTGATCGCATCCATACTTGATATCAATCTTACTGAAGTATTTTCCCCCCTTGAGTTGATCAAGGAGATCGTCGATTTGGGGAATCGGATACCGGTTCTTGACTGTGATTTTATTTAGGGCTCGGTAATCAATGCAGAGTCATCAGGTCCCGTATTTATTTTGCATCAGCACAATTGGGCTTCCACGACATGATGAGATGGGTCGAATGTTCCCCTTGTGGAGAAGTTATTGGATCTGACGCTTCATCTCCTCATTTTCTAGTAGAGAGAGGCGATAGACTGGCCCATTGGGTAGCGATGCGTCGAGTGTCAGATCGATGGGATGCTTGACCTGACAATGTAGAGGTACCCTAGTAGGTGATGAGAAGATGTCTTTGTATTCTTCCATGACCTTATCTACTTGTTGCTACTGCATGGAGAGGTCGGTCGCAGAGGCCATGGACATGGCTACAACCTTTCGCTTACTCTGAGAGCGAATCATGAAGATGAAAAATCTTATCGGTCTGAGAAATGACCTTCCTGCATTGCTTGGCAGAGATCAAGGAAATAACACTAGGTGGGACTACCTTGGGTATCCTATACAATTTCCTGTTCAAAGTAATAATAGAACTACGAGGCCTAGACTCATATACATCACGACGTTTCCATAAATAAGGTTTTCCCTAAAGAACATCACAAACTTCAAGAGGAGCAACATCACACAATAGCTCATCTTTGAATGGCTTGATGTCGTACGACATGCAACATTGTTGGATGACATGAAGATCACTTCCTTGATGGAGCCATTCGATGGTCTAGGGTTGTAGGTGTGGAATTTTCGGAAGGGCTATCTTCTTAACAACCTCCTTTGAGATGACCTTCTTCTGGTTATTGCTATCAATGATGAAGTGAAATGGAGTTCCTTTTACCCACATCTTTGAATGAAAGAGGCGCACACCTTCCTCTGGATCATCAAGTTCATTGAGATAGATCTTGGTGGTAGAAACGGTGGCACTAGGTTTTGCGTTAATGATCCATCTCCCCTTTTCTAGTTCTGACTCAGATTCGAAACCCGCATCTAATTCAGAGGTTTTTCCTTCAGCCACCAATGAATAATTTAAGCGCCAATCAGCAGTGTTATGCCAGGGGCTCTTATGGAATTTGCACCACTTCCTGGTGTCTTTATTTGTCTTCCCATTGTCCTTCTTTTCTTGTGGATTGGACTGGTTTTCCTAAGGTTTCCCATATTTTATCTATCCTTTGTTCTATGGGTTTGGGCTGCCCTTGCTTTTCTTCTACTGTGAAGGGTTCCCAGACCCAAACTATCGCATCTTTTGTTTAAGCTTATGCTCGATTTTGACGACATATCGATAGGTCATGCCCAAGGATGATATGTCCACAAATTACATTTTTGTATCGATGTATCTATGCATACCGCCACGATACTTGATCACCAGATGTCGCTCAGAATATTTGATACCCAACTTGGTGCACAAGGTCTGGAAGACATTAGTGAACTCTAGCACCATTTGGTCTCTTTCCTACTATAGTGTGGTCCATCTTGTATAAAAGTCGTCATAATTTCTAACAGGATAGTATTGTTCCTTAATAGCATCCCTGAAGGAAATCCAAGTGGGTGCAGCTGCAAATAATGTGGATCCCTCTATTTCCTTTTTCTCGCAGAAATTTTCCTACCTATATTTGACATAGGGGATGACCTTGAGGAGCGCAAATGTAAGCTTTTCTCTATCAGAAAAGTTGTGGACAGAAAAAATACCCTTCTATAAAGTTTAACCATTTATCTATGGAATCCGCATCTATTTGACCTTCAAATATAGGAATATAAAAAATTATTTGTACCTTAAATGGGGAAGCTCCTCCACTTTAGGTGGATGCATCGCTTGTTGGTCGTCATCGAAGGATTTGTGCAAAGATGTCCATCATCTCGTTCCTCTGTCGCTCAAAGGATTCCTCGAGCAACATTTTCAAAGGATATATCATCCCATATTCTTTCTTTTGGCCCTCCATGTATGGTTTCTTTGACGTGCGATAGAATTTTTTATCAAAAGAAACAATCTCGAGACCCAACTCTCTATACCTTGACCGCGTTGGGGACATGCATTAAAAGAAACGACAAGGAGCAGACCGCTCTGATACCACTGATCCGGATTTATGAGTGGAAAGAAATGAAACCATATATTTGTAATATTAACAAAAAGACATAGTGAACAATAACAGAGATACAATAAAAATTGACTTCTATTAAATAAGAAATATGTTGAAAACTGTAAAATGCAGATTGAAAACAAGCTTGCTAGAATGGTGGCATCTTATCTCTCAGAAGAGATGTGACAACTACGCTCATTCACAAGAACCTGAATAAAATGAGGCTATGAAGGCGTTTTTACAATAAACATGAATTCCAAAACCATAGACATCCAAAAACCTAACCCTAGGAGATGAAACACAAAAAGTCATGTGGGCCCTGTTGGGGTAAGTTAGTAAATCAACTTCTTGGGGTCGTAATTTTTGCATACAATCTTGGTTTAGGGCGCATGATAGCTCATTGGAAAGGTATTGACTAGGAGATTCATTTATGGGTGTCAATCAAATCCTTTGGTTATCATTGAGGTGCCTGATCGCGAAAAAGCGTCGTTTAGGCCCTCAAAATGGCCCCGGAAGTTCAGGAACCGAAAAACTGTTAAAAATAGTAAGTTGTCAAAAACTGTTTTGATCCAATTGGAAAAGGTGGTTGGCCATTGAGATCCTCCTATATCACTTGGAAATTCTTTAGTAAATATGCAATGTAATACCCCAAGGCCGAGCCCATAATTTTTAATTAGGAATTGTAAACATGTTTCATAGGTTGGTGAGCCAAGTAATGATAAGCTAGGAGGCTTRTGTGGTAGTTGGGCCAGAGAGCCTAGGATTCTAAGGCTAGGAGACTATTTTGTATATGTAAATATTCAAATCATTAATATAAAACCATGACTACRTGTAGACCGACCACGATGAAAGAGTATGGGGGACTAGGCTCAACTAGGTTGGGTAAGGGAGGGGGTTGAGAGGCTGGAAAAAGGGGCTATGCTTAAGAGCTTAAATATCAGAGAATAATATWTTATTTTTATTCTAAATTTTGTGAGGAGGATATGAATTTATCCAAAGTTCCTTAGGGMAAGGGGAACGRCTTCCAAAGGGAGAAGAACGCGCTTCATGAGCGCCATGTGTCATCTCAGTCACATGAAAATATATGTGGGTATTTTGACTATTTGGGGATCCTTTTTCCATTCCTTCCACCCACACACACAACTAGCAAGAAGCAAGAAAACCATCAATTCCATTGTTGAACCCTCGACCATCCTGAACCACTACAACGAGCTTGAACTGATATCCTTATTGAACCTATACCCTGTGGGTTTCATGTGTTTCGTTCTTCCATTACCGTGCCCCACATCCAGTTTCTGTTGTTTCCATGACCCTTACCCATGTGTTGAGGATATGGATAGAAGAAGGAGGTTGTCATTCCTGCAGTTTGAAGAGGCGGGTTGTAATGTACCCAAAAATTTCCAAAAAAAAAAAATTATGAGGAACATTAATCTTCAATTTATTCTAGAAGACTTGTAGTTAAGGGAAGTAGGTATTTATCATGATTGTTAATTTCTGCGAGATTCTTGTGTTCTGGCTATCAACGATGAAAAATCACATCACGAACATTTCTACTCCAAATTAACTCTTACTGCACAGAGCTCCTCTACAAATAATCTCTACATTTTATCATCCATCCGCTTTTTAACCCTTCAATCCTACTATTATTCTAATACTTATATATCTATCTTGTATTAGATTTAGGATATTCACCAATTCTATATTCTTCCCTAAGGTTTCCATACTTGTGCGCAAGGGAAATCTCAATTGACTTTTGAAATACACATCATATACTATAGACTATATTCACTTTACAAAAGGGGTCGAGAGTGTACACTCTTAGTGAACAATGTTTTCGGCTTAACATAAGGTGTTTGACATTAATCCACATGGCTAAAGAGATTGAACGATTCCCCTGTGATTATTGGTTGGGTATTGAACTTCTGGTTAGTACTAACATGAAGGTTTGATACAAGTGTAAACCTAACAATTTGTTTAGCCCTGCCTTAACTGGACGATAGCAGTTAGAGTTCAATGGTCTAGTTTTTCGTATCATGAAGGAACTATCCTTTACTTCGCACCTCTTAATATGAAAGGAAGGTTTCCTGTCAGATGTGAATTAAATATCTGAACCGGCCATTAATGGAGACCCTATGAGTGTGAAACTCGATGGTTATCACTTGACCCCTCATCCAATGTGATTGCACCATCTCTGCCCCATCACATGGCAAGAGCCAGCCTTTGTACCATCATCATTTACTCTGTGTAGCAGGGTTTTACAGGATTAGATGAGTTTTGTCTTTGTGAAGTTCTTGAATTAGCTCTGTGTTTTTCTCAGCGAGGGAGGTCGGTATCTTGGAGGATTTATACCCGATGGAGCAGGAAAATCTACCTGACCTCCCTGGTAACTTCACAATGGTCACGTATTCTAGTAATTGGATGGAACCTTCAGGTTTTCGTTATAGTAGAAGGAAAACTCTCTGTACTATAATTCGTATTATGAGTTTTAGTGAAGTTCTCCCCATTATCGTTATTCTCTTCATAAATCCCTGGACTGTTCTCGCTCCTGGATAAGTAGACTTCACTGTTGTTTTATTATGAAGCCTTCTGGAACCTTCTCGGTACTCTGCCTTCTTGTTTCCAGCTTCCACAACCTTGCACAAGCATTTTATCAGGGTTAATATATTTGTACTTACCTATTGGTTTTTTCGTTGTCCCTCTGTACTATTTTATGGGCTACCCTTAACTTTAACCGTTGTTACTCGGTGTTGCGCCTCTGTGATACCACATGAGAGTTCTAGTTCAGAAGTTTGTTACCTGGTGTTGCACCTCTGCGAGACCACGTGAGAGTTATAGTCCAGAAGTTAATTTTCTAGGGTAGAACCCATGTCATGTATTGCATGTTATGTTCAAGTGAAATAAAATTCCTTTCGRTAGGATTTAATAACATTTTCCTGCCTCTGTTGGGTACTATTGTACTGCGTTTTGCTTGGAAGTCCACCATTCTATAGATTCCCCAAACTCAATTGACTCTTACGAATGTAATTTCCTTTAGAAAGATTAATGTATTATTTCTCTCATGTTCCGAAGTGTTATTTCTTTCATGTTCAGAATGCGCAGAGGTTTCACTTGGAACTCGCCTTCTGGTTCCGCATACACCAAGTTCCAATCGATCATATGAGTAGGGTCATGAACATAATTCTTTAACAAAGAAACATGAAATACATTATGAATTTTTAGATTGGAAGGAAGTGCAAGTTGGTATGTTACGGGTCCAATTTGAGATAAGATCTCGAAAGGGACACAAAACCCGTGTGCCAAATTGGCACAGTTCCCTAGCTTCGGTGATCTGAAATCGGATCCAGAAGCCTGATAGGGCTTGAAAAATGCTCAAAAATGAAAGTGCTCGGAATGTGACGAAACCTGTTCCATTGCGTCCGTCTCATCTTCTTGATTCCGGTGGTATATTTACTACATCAAACGGAGTCTGTATGGAGAAGATATCGCGTTCTGTCCGAAAAGTCAAACAGGCAAAAAAGGGGATGACTGTACAGTCCATACAGTCCACGTGGCACATCCGTACAGCTGGCGTGGCAGGGCCGTACATCTGACGTGGCGGCTTCAAAAGGCGACACGTGGCAGACCGTACAGAGGACACGTGGCATCACCAGGACGCGACACGTGTCAGGTGAATTTGGCATTTTCGGCGTACGATTGGACCAGTACGGAGGTGACACGTGTCACCACTGACAGGGTGACACGTGGAAGGATGACGTCAGCAGATGACGTGGCACGCTGACGGGGCAGACACGTGGGATGACATGTGGCAGTACGGCAGTGACGCAGCAGGACAGGTGGCAGTACGGTCGAATGACAGGTGTCGTACGGTAGTTTGACGTGGGCCAACCACAGGTTGACACGTGGCATGTTTTAATTGGTTTTTAAAACGCCACGTGGCCCAGTCATGGGCTGCCACATGGCACTGTATTATTGGTTCTTGGTTATGGTTCTAATATTAAAAGTTGGTGACTCCGAGGATTCGAAACCGATACCTCTCGGTGGACAAAGGACTATGGAAGTCGGGCTAACCGGGCCGCCGGCGGGTGGTTCTTGTAATGGAATCGGCAAACATTTGTTTTGAATTGAATTAACGGTTCGAACGGGCGGTAAAAGGGCCGGGGCTTAGCCCCAGCCCTCGGCGACACCACATGACCCTTGCACATAACCAAAACTTGGCGCAAATGAAAATAACGACGCGACCACGGCGGAACTAGGAGCGCGGGGTTACAACGACCTCCAGGTATGTTTGGATAGGACCATCCCACGGTTCGGGCGGTTCCACATGACCCGGGGCTTCAACCATTATTTGTGCGTGCTTATGTAACATATGGCCCGTGATTCCGGGCGCTAAACCAAGGAACCAGGAGCGGGAGCCTATGGGAGAGGGCCAGCGCGTGGCCACATGGACATATCAATATGACCAGAGGCGCGCGTATTGGGGGCTGCGCCCAACAATAACTTTACAGAAGTAGGTTTTTAAACAAAAATTTGGTTTTTAAATAATTAATATGCCTATATTTAGCAGATTTACTCCAATTTGGGGGGATATTGGGCATTTTTGGAGGCCAGGTTCTTGGAGGAAGTTGGGGATGTGAAACCAACTCCAAGCCTATATAAACCAGGCCTGTTTGAGGCCAAAAACAGTCATTCAGAGCAGAGTTATGCTGAAGGAAAGCCAAGCCAAATCCAGTTTGATGCAGGGAAGCCTTTGAGGTGGAAACGTTGTCGGATCGTTTCTGGGAGCTTGGAGCATCAATTTTGCATGCCATTTCTTTCATAGGGTTCTAGAGATCTGGGAGAACAAGACCAGATCAGTCTTGTAGCCTTTTGGCATTGCTGAGATGTAATTTTGAGCACTTGAGCAGAAATAAAGAAGCCTCCCCCACAGGAAAAAGGCCCGGAGACGTAGGC
>SNQJ01S0027053.1:61073-83238 GCA_010110895.2 Picea sitchensis | reverse complement strand
GTTGAATTATACTATTTTTTTTTCATTTTATTGTTTCCAGAACTTAGTATATGAGCAGTTAGACCATTTTCTTTCCAGTATTTCATTTCCAGTTGATGACTAGTTAGACTATTTGTCTTCCATTATATCATTAGTACCTAGTGGTATGCATACATTAGGCATTTAAAGTGAATCATTTAATTCGTATGGTTATCTTTACATATATATATACACAATCATTTGCAACAGTAATTTAATTCGATAGGGTAAATCGTCCAAAATTAAGAGATAACCCATGGGGATATATATGTAAGTATAGGTATGTAAATGTTCTTAAATCTCAGGTTTACTTATAGAATAGTGTTTACATAACCTAATATTCACTTTCACAATAGATTAACCAGATGTATATGATGCACCGATCTGGTAGTGATTTCTAGAAAAATATAATGAAATAGTAATCTATTTAACACAGTTATATTTCCTAATACATTTCCACAATTCGATTTTTCATTCCAGCCAGGATACTTAGAAAGGTTTTCTTAATAGTTATAGTTAAATTGTAAGGTTCTATCCTAATTTTCATTAAATTCCTTCAGAATTTAATAAAACAGAGTACTCCATTCATATTTAAACAGATGCAATGCTATCAACCACTAATTCCAAATAACTTTTGAACAGAGAAGGAGTATATAGACATATCTAAACAATTGTCGAACAACAAATGGAACAACTAAGTTCCTCCCAACCTTACAACAGAACAACCAAATTACTTGTCTCATTCACCCCCTAGCCTAACCATGAATCCATGAGGGCGAACTCAAAACTCCTCCTCAGCAATAGTCTTTCAGTTTCAACAAATTCTCCTTTCCTCACAATCAGTAAACAGTTTTCATAACAACAAGAGATAATTGTTTCCAACATACTAGGCAACATCCTGCCTCCTCCCATATGCTATATATATCAAAAAAAAAATTGCCTAGGTCTTTCCCGCTTGGGAATTTTTGCATCTTTCCAAATCCCTAATTTTCAAGGGCTGCCAATGGCCAAATTCTTGATTTTCCACTTGTCACATTCAGCCCTGAGGTATTTCCAACATGTTCCCCTCTCATGGAGTCATGGTCTGCTGATTTTAACCTGGTTGTTCCATTTGTCCATCAACAATAAATATAAAATATTTTGTTTCATACAAGTGTCATAGTCAAATAGTTAGTTGGGTTAAATTAGATCTCTTCCCAACAATCATAATCATCAATTAGAACTAACTAAATTTGAAATTTGAAATTGTCATAAATGGAACTAATTTCCCAATTTTGAATTTACCAAAAACGGAAATAATTTTCTAAGCAATTTTAGACTTAAAGTAATTTATTTTGGGGGATGTTACATGGGTTGTCAGGCCCATGGGTAGAAGAAGCAGGTTGTCAAGCATGTGAGAAACTCTCTCCAGGTGAGAGAGTTTGTTGGGGAAGTGATGTCTCCTGGAGGGAGTCCAGTAGTAGCTAAAGAGCTCTGAGAATTCATGTATGGTCTGTTGTTGAAGCCCTAGAAGGGTGGTGGAGAAGTCGATGGACTGTGTGACAGTGAAGGTGTATACTCCTGTGGTGGGACATGCATGTAGGGAATGAGAGTCTGTGAGTTGTGGGCGTAAGTGGCTCCTTGGAGGAAATCCTTCTTATAGACTGGTGCAACTTCCTGTTGTCCTTTCCTATCCTAAGAATCCATTTCCCGGTGGAGTCTAGTCCCAACTCGGGGGTGACCCATTGTTGAGAGTGATAAGAAGCGTGGACTAAGGTTGGGAGGTTCGTGGAAGGTTTCCACACAGTCAGTGCACTACAATTAAGAGATAAGTATCATTTCTATGCTTAATGGTTAATGATATATTTTAGTGCATGTATGTGATTCTTATAATAATAGCATGTGTTTTGTTGCATGTATGCTTTCATGTTATCTCTGTTTATTTATGGTAAGTGTATATGTGATTTATTCCACAAAGAGTTATGTMTGTCATATCCCAGAAGGCAGCAGGTCTATGCCTGGGCATGGACAGGTTTAATCATCTAGCATCAAAGAAGTTTGGTTTTGGAGTAGTGGTGTTGTCCCCGGTGAGGGCGATCTGGGCGACGTTACAATATGGTATCAAASCGTGAAATTTTTCAATGGCATGACCGGGCCTGGGAAGCCCAGAATGTTACAAATATGGTATCATATCCAAGRTTTTAACACTGAGCATCGATAGGTTGTACAAGTGGTTATAGAAGAAAGTCCAGAGGAATTGTTGTCCAAAGGGAAAAAAGTTATATAAAAAGTGCCAAGACGGCATTGAGAGAGCTCCTAGGTGGTATTGGAAATCTCAGGAGGAATAGCGGTTTGATAAACCACAATAGACGTGGTATTTGGACACAAAGTTAAACTTGAGCCATTGGAATGGTTCGGGAAGCTACAAATGCCTCACATCTGTTGGATCCAGAGAAGATGCACAGAGGATAAGCATCGAAGTCCTTCGGACTTCACCCCTATGATCGTTTTAAAACTATAAGCAGAGAATATTGTTGAAGTTACAAAGTCTGGAACCAATCCAGACCATATATTCCAAGGGATACATGTCTAAATATTAAGAAGTTTTGAAGTTTCGGCACTGCGAAAGAAAATGGTTGTGGTTGCAAGGGAGGAAGAGATCCCTGAAGTCCCGTAGTTTCGAAGTGATATGGCTTCGTGGACCTCGGAAGGTTAAGAACTTCGGGATTTCAACGTTTGGGGAACTGTGTTGGAAGAAATTCCAGACTTCCAAAGTCCTGAAGTCCATAAAGCTCCAAAGTGACATGGCATGATGATGTCACGGGGGCGGGGGGGTTTACGTGGACCTCCTCTAGGCATGCCATTTATCATCGAGTTTTGTACTTTCTGCAGGCTCTTAGAACCAATAGCGACCCAACATGTGTCACTCGAAAATGGGACCATGTGTCACCACCTGGATTGATGACAACTGAGCTAAGTGGACCCCGAAGGGTTCTAAAGTTAGGGAGTTCTCTAGTCTGGGGGTTTTGTGATGTGACAAAGGAGAATCCACTAGAGCCCGAAGTTCTAGAGTGATGTGGATGGATGATGTCACCAAGGGTGATGTGGACACACTATACATTTTCCATGTGTCCACTATGTAACTCTGCCAAGTGGCACACTCGTAAGTGGATGTTGATGAGACTCCAGGAGTTCGTCAATCCAAGCATTCGGGGAAAAACAAGGTGTAATTTTATGAAGCTCTGAAGTAGTGGAGCCCTGAAGCTTTGAAGATGTATTGTGCAAGGGTTCATCAGTTCGACGTTCCAGAGAAGGGAGGCATGAAGTAACAAGAGATTTTGAAGCCGAAGTTCTGGAGCCCCAAAGCTCTCAAGGCTTCGAATAAGAGCCTATCTGATAACACCAGGTCACAGACATGGTCACATGTGTTCGGGGGGTGAAGAAAAAAGGGCTAGTTCCTGAATTTGTTTTTCTTTAAGAACAAGAAAAAGGCTTAGAGAAGGAGCTCGTGAGGTCCCTGATTGAACAAACCTGCATCCAAAGAAGTAAGGAAAAAGAGGTGAAGCTGAAGAGAGGATCTAGCATAGATACAAGAGCCAATTTGGCTATGASAATTAAGAACAATTTAACATAGATCACCTTCCAGGAAGCGTCATTGCTCAAATAGTCATAACTTCCTACTCAAAACTCAAAATTGAGCAAGGGAGAAGTCGTTGAAAAGKCCTGGAATAGTAGAGGAAAATTGTTCACCCATAAAGTGCCTATTGACAATAAAATTTCTCATAAAATCAGAATAAGGAATTATGATCATTTATAAACTAGAATTGTACATGTTTTCATGGTTTTGTTCATACATTTAGCCCGACAAGAGTTATGTTGGCTACACACTTTTATAGAGTTTTCTACTACCAAAACAAAATAGAATCTTCCTAGATTTTAAAGATATGGAGGATGCACAAGAGGATTACAGTCATGATGATGAGGTTAGAGAAATGAACGTCCATATGGGAATTGAAGGAACAAATTCCAATGGACATGGAGGAGGAAAGGAGGAAGACATAAATATGATGGAGACTATCAAGAAATTGCAAACAGTTGTCCAAAGACACAAAGATGATAATGAAAGGCTTATGAAGGCCAAAGAGTAGTAGGAAGAATTCAACACGAAGTTAATGAAAATCCTGGAAATAATTGAGAAGAAGTTAGATAAGGAGAGTGGCTCTAGCAAATCAGGAAGCCACAAGACCCCCGAGGAAAAAGAAAGATCAAGGAGTGGTAGCAGACATCACCATCACTCCCAAAATAATTCCCATAGGAGAGCACACAGTATCTCAAGTACATCCCCTATCACGAAGCATGGGATTTCTGGGGTGGATGAGTTGAAGGGAGAAATGAATAAGATCAAACCTCATACTTTTGATGGAGAGCAAAAGAAGGATGAAGATGTTGAGACATGGTTGCTAGTCATGAGGAAGTACTTCCAATTGCATAACTATTCTTCTCATGCGGAGGGAAGAATTTCCATCTATCAACTGAAAGAAAAAGAATCCATGTGGTGGGACCAGCTTGTGCAGGTGCAACACATTAAGGAGAAAAATGTGACATGGAAAGAATTCAAGGAGTATTTTGAGAAGAAATACCTGACCAAGAGATATTATGACAAAAAGATGAAAGATTTATTTGAACTCAAGTTGGGCAACATGATCATTGATGAGTATGAAAGGAGATTCCTGAAACTGTTGAAGTATCTATCCTTCATCAAAGATGAGACAGTTAAGATTCAGAGGTATCTGAGTGGACTGTTGTCCTTCATTAGTGACAAGATTCAGTATGATGATCCTAAAATTTTGGAAGAAACCATAAGAAGAGATAATTTCTTGTATGATCAACAAAAAGGAAAGCCTACCTTCCAGAAGGCTTGGGAGGACAAGAAGAAGTTTAGTAGAGATCTGAGGAAGAAGGGGAGCAAGCCTCCATTCTTCAGAAATAATCCTCAGGGACAACCAGCCTTTAGAGAACCCAAGATGATTGAGGTAGGTGGGAAAATGCCAAGGCATCCACCGATGTAATGTTGGGGTTGTAAAGGAGATCATAAGTATAGGGATTTTACTGACAAAGATGAAAAAGTGAGAGTTGTACACAGTGTCCAGCAAGAATAAATAATGGAGGACATGGGAAGAAGTGTGTCAATGATCTATGCATCCCAGGACAACAAGAAAGAAGAGTTTCAATCACACATGATTTAAGTAGAATGTATGATCAATAACCATGCCTTTACTATTTTAATTGATTCAAGGGCTAGTCATAGCTATATATATCCTAAGGTAGTGGAAATATTGCAATTACCAAGATGCAAGCATGAGAAATCTTGGTTGGTGAAACTGGCTACATGAGCCAAGAGAAAAGTTGTTGAGTTGGTTAAGTCATGTCCATTGGTCATGAATGGGTTGAATACCAAGGCAAATATAAACATCTTGCCTTTGGGTTCATATGATTGTATAATTGGTATGGATGGGTTGGACCAACACCATTCCATCTTAGATTTTCGTAACAAGGCATTCACTTGCCTAGATGAGGAAGGAAACTCAAGAGCAATCCAAGGAATTCCTAGGGAAGTCATTATCCGAGAAATATCAACAATGCAGCTGGAGAAGTGTTATAGGAAGGGATTCCAAGTGTTTTCATCTCATATGGAGGGAACACCTAAGGATAGGGTGCCAGATCTAGAAGATCAAGCAGTCCTAAAAGAGTTTGAGGATGTGTTTAATGAGATACCAGGAATACCCCCAAAGAGAGATATTGTTTTCTCTATAAAATTGAATCCTGGAGCAACTCCAGTGTCAAAGAATCCCTACAAAATGAGTACTCCAAAGTTGAAGGAGTTGCAAATGCATCTTGAATAACTTTTGAAGAAGGGATATATACACCCAAGTGTGTCACCTTCGAGTTCCCCAGTTCTATTCGTGAAGAAGAAATATAGAACATTGATATTGTGCATCGACTTCAGACAATTGAACAAAGTGACTATAAAGAACAAGTATCATTTGCCAAGGATTGATGATCTCTTTGATCAGTTAAGGGATGCAAGGATATTTTCAAAGATTGATATCAAGTTAGGATACCATCAGGTAAGGATTAAAGATGAAGACATCAACAACACTACCTTCAGAACAAGGTATGGTCACTATGAGTTTGTAGTGGTGCCATTTGGATTATCAAATGCACCAATTGTTTTCATGTGTTTGATGAATGGTGTTTTCTAAGACTACTTAGACAAGTTTGTCATTATATTTTTGGATGAAATCCTTGTATATTCCAAAACATAAGAAGAAAATGAGCATCACTTGAGGATGGTGTTGCAAGTGTTAAGATAACACCAGTTGTATGCCAGATTGAGCAAGTGCTCGTTTTATCTGAACCAAAATCATTATTTGGGGAATATTATATACAAAGAAGGGATAGCATTAGATCCTGAAAATATTGAGGCCATTAGAGTATGGCCAGCACCCGAGAATGTGAAAGAAGTTAGATCCTTCATGGGTCTAGTTGGATACTACAGAAGATTCATTGCAGGGTTTTCAAGGATTTCTCACCCAATCACTTCCTTACAAAGGAAAGGGATGAAGTTTCAATGGACAGTAGAATGTGAAAAGATCTTCTAGCAATTGAAGCAATTGTTAACTGATGCTTTGATTCTGAGAATTGCAGATCCTAATGAGGACTTCATGGTTTTCACAAATGCATGCAAAGAGGGACCTGGTGGAGTCCTCAGTCGGAATGGTTTGGTAGTGTGCTTTGAATCCAAAAAGTTGAAAGAGCATGAAAGGCTCTATGCCACTCATGATTTGGAGTTGGAAACTATAGTGCACGCTTTGAAGAAGTGGAGGAACTAACTCATGGGAAAGAGGTTTGAGATAAGGTTAAGACATAATGGTCTAAGGTATTTGTTTGATCAACCAACTTTAAATACTAGGAAAAGAAGATGGTTGGAATTCCTCTTTCAGTATGACTTTGATATCAAGCACATCAAAGGAAGGGAGAACAAAGTGGTTGATGCACTCAGCAGGAGAGTGCATGAACTGCATGCTACAACCATTAGCATGTATCAGAAGGACCTTAAAGGTATAATTTATGAGGTTGCAAAAGTCAATTTGCAATACATGGAATTGGTAACAAATTGTAGTAAGGTAAAATGCAGCAGAAAGCTGAAAATTATGAATTGGGAATTGATGGAATGTTCTTGTGAAGGAACATAGTTTATGTACCCAATTCTCCTGAATTGAGCAATGTGATTTTAAAATAAATGCACAATGTACCTTATGCGGGACACCCAGGATATCAAAAAATAATTTCAACAGTCAAGAGCCAATACTATTGGTTGGGTATGAAGAAAGAAATTGTTGAGTACATTTCCAAATGTATGGAGTGTCAAATATTCAAGGCTGAGCATAGAAACCCAGTTGGGTTTCTACAACCATTACCCATTCCTGAGTAGAAGTGGGAAGTAGTGGCAATGGATTTCATCACCAAATTTCCAAGGACAAGCAAGCATCATGATTCTATCATGGTAGTGGTGGACAAGCTTACCAAAGTTTCCCATTTTATTCAATTGAAGACTACTCACAAAGAAACCAATGTTGCTAATATCTATATGAGGGAAGTGACCCGATTGCATGGTATTCCCAAGACAATTGTGTCTGATAGAGACCCAAAATTCACTTCAAAATTTTGGAAGGGATTATTCAAGGTGTTCAAAGACAATCTAAAATTCAGTACAGCCTATCATCTTGAGTCTGATGGGAAGACAGAGAGGGTAAACCAAGTAATAGAAGATATGTTAAGAATGTATGTGATGGAAAAACCATCAAAGTGGGAAGACTATCTACACTTGGTAGAGTTTGCGTACAACAATGGGTACCAAGCATCACTGAAGATGAGCCCGTTTGAGGCACTTTATGGTTGCCCAAGACATGAAGAAAAGATATACATACAAGGGTAGATCTCATAGGGATTTTAAAGTGGGTGACCATGTTTTCTTGAAGGTGAAAGCCAACAGAAGTTCCATGAAGTTGGGAAATTATTCTAGGTTGGTAGCCAGATATTATGGACCATTTGAAATCCTAGAAAGGATTGGTCCAATAGCTTATATGATTGCATTACCTGCATCTATGTCTATTTATAATGTATTCCATGTATCATTTCTCAAGAAATATATACATGGTGCTAATCATGTAATTGATTGGAATTATGATTCAGGTGGAGCAAGAAGGCATTATCCAAGTGTATCCTGTATGCATTCTAACCCAGAAAATCAAACATCTATGGAATCGATCCATAGGGCTTATAAAGGTCCAATGGACCTGGTATGGTCCCGAGGACACTACTTGGGAGCATGAGGATGCAATTTGGGCAGAATACCCACATCTTTTTTAATATTTTGAAATTCTTGTTGATATGGTGTAAAAGAATTGCACCGAGGACAGTGAAAAAATAAGGGGAGAGTATTGTAATACCCCAAGGCTGAGCCCCTAACTTTTAATTAGGAATTACAAACATGTTTTATAGACTGGTGAGCCAAGTAATGATAATCTAGGAGGCTTATCTGGTAGTTGGGCTAGAGAGCCTAGGATGATAAGGCCAGGAGCTTGTTTTGTATATGTAAATATTCAAATCATTAATACAAAAGCATCATTGCATGTATACCGACCACAATGAAAGAGTATCGGGGACTAGGCTCCACTAGGCTGGGTAAGGGAGGGGGTTGAGAGGTTGTAAAAAGGGGCTAAGATTAAGAGCTTATATCTCAGAGAATAATATATTATTATTATTATGAATGTTATGAGGAGGATATGAATTTATCCTAAGTTCCTTTGGGGGAGGGGAATGACTTCCAAAGGGAGAAGAACATTCTTCATGAGTTTCATGTGTAATTTCAGGCACATGCAAATATATTTGGGTATTTGGACTGTTTGTGGATCCTTTTTCCATTCCTTCCACCCACGCACACAACTAGAAGGAAGGAGGAAAACCATGAATGCCATTGTTGAACCCTCGACCATCCTGAACCTCTGCAATGAGCCCAAAATGATATCCTTGTTGAACCTGTACCCTGTGGGTTGCCTATGTTTCATTCTTCCATTATCGTGCCCCACATCCAGTTTATGTTGTTGGCATCACCCTTTCCTGTGTGCTAAGGAGATGGATAGAAGAAGTAGGTTGCCATGCATGTAGTTTGAATAGGCAAGTTTTCAGGCCCATGGGTAGAAGAAGTAGGTTGCTAGGCCTGTGAAAAAATCTCTCCAGGTGAGAGAGCTTGTTGGGGAAGTGATTTCTCCTGGAGGGAGTTCAGTAGCAGCTATAGAGTTATGAGAATTCATGTTTGGCATGTTTTTGAAGCCCTGGAAGGGAGGTGGAGAAGTCAATGGATTGTTTGATAGTGAAGGTGTATACTCCTGGGGTGGGACAGGCATGTGGGGAATGAGATTTTGTGAGTTGTGGGCGTAAGTGGTTCCTTGGATTAAATCCTTCTCGTAGACTGGTGCAACTTCCTATTGTCCTTGCCTAGCCTAGGAATCCCTTTCTCAGTGGAGTCTAGTCCCAGCTTGGGGGTGACCCACTGTTGAGAGTGATGAGTAATGTGGTCTAAGGATGGGAGGTTCATGGAAGGTCTGCATGAAGTCAGTGCACTACAATTAAGAGATAAGTATCATTTTTGTGCTTAATAGTTAATGATTTATTTTAGTGCATGTATGTGATTCTTATAATAATATCATGTGTTTCGTTGCATGTATTCTTTCATGTTATCTCTGTTTATTTCTGTTAAGCTTATATGTGATTTATTTTGCAAAAATCTATGTCTTCCATATCCCATCAGGTCTATGCCTAGGCATGGATAGTTTTAATCATCTAGCATCAGAGAAGTTTGGTTTAGGAGTAGTGGCATTGTCCCCGGCGAGGGCGGTCCGGGGGATGTTACAATATGGTATCAGAGCATCAAAGTTTTTTGTGGCATGACCTAGCTTGGGAGGTCGGGTATGTTACATGCAACAAACTTTTTCACATCAACTTGTACACATTATCCTGCCTCTACCACTAAATACTAGTTCAATAAAGTGTATATCCATAAACACATCACCAATAGAGCAACGAGAATTTATCCTTAAAAAAGAAAAGAAAACATTTGTAACATGAGCTAGATTATTCTGAAGACATAATGTGTTATTCAATAATTGATTACTACATGTGTCGTCTTGAAACTATCAATGACATATCTTTAAAAAAAATTGCATCAAATTATACAAAAAAGACAAGAAACATTGAAATAGTGACAAGTCATATGTTATTAGGTATGTGAAATACAACAGGCACAAAGATATTGATAATTACTACCGATAAAAATTGATGCTATGTGTTCCATATCAAGTAAATGAAAACATTTTCAATAAAATATATTCTACATGGGAGCATGCTTACAATTCACTAATAGAGACCATAAAGGAAAATTAATGAAAGTTTATGCATGAAACAAATTTGACACTGGGTGACCTCAAACATACAACAAAATAAATTGAAAATAATGAAGAACAATTATTCAACATAAACAATAGTGATAACAAAGAATAACTTTTGAAACATCTATATTCAAATGTGGCCAACAACTATGAGCAATATGATTTTGAAAATGATTCGCAACATTTCCAGAGCACAAGAATATAAGAATATATGCCAATCGACCTTATCACATTTTAAAACAACCACATATATTAGAGGATTTAGAATTCTTTAATATTAGGAGACAATTGAACCAAGAACAAGCTACAATCGTGAAGTACATATTAACAAAGAAAAGAGTCAACCAAACAAACCAATGCACTTGTTTCTAACAGGTGGTGTAGGAATCGACAAAACATTCACCGCCAAAGAACTATTATGATCATTGGTTTGTTTCTACAATGTAGAAATGGACTATGATCCACTACAATTGAAAGGACTTATAACTACATATACAAGAAAGGAAACTTTCAATGAAGGGGGTGTCCCATTGCACTCTCCATTGTATATTCCCTTTAACGAATCAAAGTAATTTCCATTGAATAGTGTGAAATTGGATACACTAACAAAAAAATTTGAACAACTTCATGTATTATTGATCGATGAATCATATTTGATAGGAGTAACATTCTTATATGAAGTTGAAAAATATCTATGAAAAATAAATCACATACTAACATCCTACTTTGGTAATGTCAACTCGATATTTTCATGAGATTTGTACCAAGCACAACCCATAAGGGATTCAATGATATTTGAAGAACCAGTCATCAATAAGAAAAAAATCCCATGTACATTTTGGAAATATGAGGTCAAGTGCTATAAATTGCAAAGCACAATGTATCAAAAATACATATTTCATTAGAATCTTGAACAAAATGAGAGTTAACAAACAATCAAACCAGGAAATCGAATACATAAATTCTCATTGTCATAGAACACCACCCCTAGATCCATTTTTTTCGTCTATTTATTTTAGGAATAAAGATGTGAAGAAATATAATGATCAAATTCTCTCAATAGTCAATGAAGAATTAGTAATCCTTGATTTTATTTATGAACATGAAATCTATCGATACGCAATGGTAACTTATGAGCAAGAAATAGCATTACCAACAAGAATTCTACTAAAACATATGTGTTAGTTGAACTATATGAAAGGAATCACAACATAGAAGACATACTAGTTAATGGCATTGATGGAATATTCAAAGAATACACAAAACAATACAAATATGAAGATGTTGTTTGGATAGAATTTTTAGATAGAATAATTGGAAAATCCAAGAAAAATAAACATTCTCAACTATATCAGCAAGGAATTCATTAAGCATGGACACCAATAATATGAATTTCAAAACCAAATGAAAATCCTAGAAACAAATCGCAAATAACTATTCAAAAGCAATTTCCAATACAATTAGCATGTGCTAGAACAACAATACATAGAACCCAGGGGATTACTCTAAATGGAATTTGATTTTATCCAACTAGAGTCACAAGGCATGGACTTGTGTATACAACATTGACAAGAGTAAAAACAATCAATTCATTGTACCTACTCAATCCATATCTCACTACTCCGCACTAAAATTTGGTTGCGCTACGTCGGTTGGTCGATGCAATTCTATCGACACTCCAACAAAACCTAGTTATTAGTTTCATCAGTGTATTAGGGTCGAATATTCGATGAAAATATTGATGTCGGATATCCGACACACTGTCTTCGGTTATATCGATGACCCTAAGCACCAAAACCTCATCGAAATCAACCATTATTTCCTGCAGATACTCATCGTAAGTCTGACGTAACTACACGTTGAATATTCGACGTCCATACAATAGATGCGACGAAGGTGCCATACCTTCCATGGATATTATTGTCAGAATTTTCACCGCATATCTGACACCCACGTTCGTTGAATATTTGACGTCCATACAGTAGATGCGATGGAGGTGCCATACCTATGATGGATATTATTGTCATACCTTTCGTCAAATATCCGACGCACACGTTCATCGAATATCAGACGAGATAACAGTAGCTCCGACTGAGGTGCCATACCTTCAACGAATATGCAAGTCGAACCTTCCATCGAATATACAACGAAATTGTGTATATTAAAAAATAATAATAAGATTGCATTACATGAGATGTTGGGAATGTTTTAATTTCCTCCAACCTACCATCTCATGACTTGGATTACATTTCCCCATTTTGTGGAAAAGAATCTAGTGGTTATCCTTATTATCCCAACTCTGTGTCTTTTAATGTTGTTTATATTAGGAAGAATTATGATGTCTCATTTCTTTGGTCCATGTATTTTGGTATTCAAGGTATACTCTCACTACTAGAAATTGGTGGGAGACACATTCTACTATTTGTGCATAATTTGTAATACTTTAATATTGTCTTGTGGGAATTTCCTTGTGTGTGTGTTAAGTAGTAGTTCCCAAGCCATCAAGGTGGTTGGTCCCTACTATAATAATACAATGGTGGTCTACTTACTTTCCCTTAAAAGAAATTTTAAGGGGAGAGAGAGAGGGATAAATTCACTTGTAGAAATCTCCCAAAGGTATTATCTTCAATGACTTACAATGGAGGAGCAGGTACTGAGAGCATCAACCATTCTAGAATGACCTGAAAAGCATCCAAAAAAAAAGAATACCTTCTCCTTGGGATGGAAAAGAAAATGATCTCTCTAACCTATGTAATGAAATAGCTTGAAACCCTAGCTTACATTGCATGTAAAAATCCCTAAATATAGAAAAATATCATTGTTAATATGGAAATGAAATGCTAAAATCACCAATAGCATAAAGAAAACATCAAACACATGGGGAAGAGTAAATATTGTGTTGATGAAGAAAGAGAGGTACAAATTAAATTATACCTATGGAGAGACGATTCTCTAAATTCTTCTTCTTCTAGGGGTGGTATTCTCTTGGGATTCTCCAAGTCATTGTCCTTCAATCAACAATCCTCCCTCCTTTAGAAATGAGAAAGAAATGGAAAAATCACTTAGCTTCTCTAAAAAATTTCACAACATGATCTTTCACTCAAATATGTCTGCTGCAACCGAGCAAAATAACACCACTCTCTCCAAAGATGTATAATTTATACCTCAATATTCACTTTTATAGAGGTTGTAGTTATAAAAATATGTAAATTTGTTTCACCTATTAGGTGAAGAATCCTATAAATCAAACTCATAAGAATGGATTAGTGTCCACTAGAAATGCCATTGAAATTCTAGCACCATTTCCATCTAACTTTGTTGTGGTAGTCTACTTAAGAAGAGGAATATTTTCATGGAGGATTTAAATAACTTACGGTGTTCTCCGTGACTACTCGAAATGTGCATGTTAATTCTAGACTTACCACTGATCTTGTTCTAATACCATTAACAAATGCTACCTTAATAAAATATACAAAATTTTGCATGCAATCAATTAAATAGAGACATAACAATTAGAACAAGAAATCTTCCATTTACTTTTCTCAAACTAGTTGGGGTAAGATAATATGTGATCAATGCAATATTAACAATGTTTTATGTGAGCATCACAAAAAAAAAAAAAAAAATTGTGACGGATGATGGAGACTTGGGTTGCATTTTGGAAAGGACGAGGCAATTTGAGCGTGCACTCAAGGAGTGGACATGCCTACCCTTGGTAGCATGGGCGTGTTGCAGAGGTTGGATGCCCCCATCAATGCATCCATGGAGAGTCGCATCAGCAAGCACAAGGAAGAACACAAGGCAAGGGGTGTGCTAGTCCAAGAGACATGAAGGTTGATGAGCGCACAGGTTCGTTTGGGCCTGCTATTCCGTGAAGGCGGGTCTAATTTGTTTGGGTGCAATGGTTCGCGAAGGGGTGTGACACACCCAAAGGACGCAATAATCCATAAAGGTGATGTTTGGAGTCTATATAAGAGCACAAGGCGCACAACCAAGAGGTATAATCAAGTAAGCAATGCATGACAAGAGTTCAGTTTGAGGTTGGTGCACACTAGGGGCACAATGTAGGCTAAGGCAAGGAGGAGCAATGAAGGAGTCTTAGTGTGGTGAATTTGCAAGTCTAGAAAGTTATGTTGTATAGGGTGAGTTGTGAGACTCTTCCCATATTTGTAATTCGGACAACAATGCCCTCTTTGCATTGTATTGTATTGTATTAAATCTATTTCTCAATATAATAAATGAAGTTGGGTATTAGGCATCACTGGTGCCACCCACACTATATCTGTGTCTCTTGTGTTTTGCATGTTTTCCATTATATTTTAAATGACTAAGTGTTAAAGAATGTTAACAATTGTCTAAGTATACAAGAGACGTGCACAGAGTAGGAGTGTGACTCGTTTGCAGCCTAGAACAGAGTATGGGTATGTTCTCGGTGAAGAAGAGTAATATGGGTGAAATATCCTTGATTGAACCAAGCTCCCAAGCAAGAACCGCCACAATGTTACACGTCCATGAAATGTCAAGATTAAACTTGGTCATGACTTTTAGGAGCATAACACCCACCAATTCAAAATTTGAAATTCCACCATACATGGATTTTTATGATATTTATATAAAAAAATGGTTTGTAACAACATTAACTTACTCCATTGAAAATATTTCAATAGGACTTAGAGCATCCAATTTGGAATTACATAAATCTATCTCAATAGATAAAACATTAAATAAAACCATTTAAAAGATACACCATATATAGAAAAATTAAAAATTAATTATTATATAATTTATTAAAATTAAAAATTGAAGAATTTTACCAATCAAACCATTTTAAAAAACCACCATACATGAAAAAGAAATTGTTATATAATTTTGAGAAATTTTACAAATAATGAAAACCAAAAAAATAATTTTACCATCACATACATATCACAATTTTGAATTATACAAATAAACTCAATACCAACCCCTTTTTCCCCACACACACATCACCACTACTTACACCATTGACTCCTCATCAGAGAATCTCTCACCTAATAATGAAATTGCGATTTTAGTGAACGTCATGGATTCCACAACCATCACTGCACATGTCATCCGGGTAAAAGCCACCAGTTCCGCCAAACACATCAACACACAACGATAAGCTTCATAAATAAAGATAAAATCGAAAATTACTTGGCCATTCAACCCTTTTGTGAGAAAATCCCACAAATTTTTTATTTAAAGAATTATAACACTTACATAAATGATAAATCCATTACGAAATAGGTATCTAAAAGAATAATTTTAAATAAATAAAATCAAAACAAAATAAATCTAATAAATTTAAATAAATAAATAAATTTAGTTTCACATGGTTATCTGGGCTGCATAGTTTTATATGGACAAGTTTTTTAAATAAAAAGACAGTTTAAATGTTTTTTTTTTTTTGTGATTTTTTCAATTTGATTTTGTCTAAGAATGGTTGGATTTAAAGATTTGACTAGTTAAGTTTGTATGATCGGAATGTTCGGAGAGTTTTTCAGCCTGTTAAATCCATTTATACATTCAAAATACAATTTAAAAAATAAAAAATAAAATTATGTTGAAGAATAGTTAAGTTTGTATAATCAGAATGACCCATAAATTTTTCAACAAACTGAATCCATTTATGCATTCAAAATACAATTTAAAAAACAAAAAATAGAGATTTTATCCAAATTTAAATGGCCAAATTCTGAAAAAAAAAACACAAAAACGTTTAACATAACGCCCATTTAAAATGAAAAAGGCATACGTGAAAATATATATATAAGCTTTCCGGTGGCTGCTTTTGCAGGTTCAAGGAACAAAGAAACATACGGTAGCTACTGACTCCGAGTCGTCCGTCGGCCCGATGGTACTAATTTTGCATCGTTTAAGTGCGCGAAAGTACTCAAAACGTCGGCGAAAATCCGTCTCCAACCTTTCGATTGCGGATTTGCTGAAAAACATAAAAATTGGTGAATGATATGTCGACACATGTGTTTTTCGGTTTAGTAAACTCTGCGAGAAGTTTTGATCTGGCTTGGCCTGCAAGAAGTTTTGCTTTGGCTTGCAGCACACGGCAATTGAAGCTGTACGGTTTAACTTGAGCTTTTAAAAAGATATATGCTTATGCGTCGAGCCTAACTGAGGAGTAGGCTTATGCGTTAGCTCAGTAGTAAGTACTATGCAAGCCAGTCGCCTGCTGTCCTCTGCAAGTTTTTGCTAAACATAAGAGAAGATAAGATGAATATTTAGTGCAATTCGTCCTGGCGTTGTCATGGGGCCGGAGGATACGATGAGTTCTTCCCATCTGTTGTCCTTTCCTTTCAACCTTTAAGTCTTGATTCGGCCACGTTTGTCTCAGGGCGAGCCAATATACAGCTTGGGGCCGGAGGATACGATGAGTTCTGCCAATGAGTTGTCTTTTTCTTTCAACCTTTAACTCTTGATTCGGCCATGTTTGTCTCGCCAGCAATATACAGATTGTTAGGCAACATTGAATGCTCTAGGCAGTATAATATGCAGGGTTGCTTGGAGTATATATTTAATATATATCAATGTGGTTTGATAGTGTATATATAGCTTACCTAACATTCAATACTGGGCAGCATGCTTTATATTGTTGGCCTTGCTTCAATCCTCTGAATTTATCAGTGTAAATTGATTATGTAATTAATCTAAAATATCTTAAACTTGAAGGTAATATTATATAGAATATTTATTAATCAAATTTTTAAAAAATCATTTTTTTATTATATTAAAAAATATGTTTTTTTCTTTGTTAAACATTAGAGTATCCATACATATAAAATCAAAGATTTAGTATAAAGTCAAAGTACAAATTCATTGTTATAATTTAGTTCTTCAAAAGGTACTAATAATACTTGAAAGAATATCGGAGACACATGTTATTAGACCCTTCAGGGAATTAACTAATGGAGTACTCTTGGAATCTAGGAGATATTGGCATACAATTGGTAAAGACACAATATAGTGGACGATTCTAAAAATATAATTCACTATTTTATCAAGGTCTTCTCTCCAGAAGATACAAGCCTAAAAACTTTAGTGGATCGCATTAGAATAACTTTGCAGGGTCTTCCAGCACAATTTTTTCACATCCTCCGACATCATAACAATGTTGGGGATACTTTAGGAAACAAGGCCATTGGGTTAGCTCCTAGTAATATGGGGGTGAATGGAGAGGTGCTTGTGCTTCCCCCTCCGTAAAAATGATTGTGTCCAAAGTGTTATAAAATGTTATGGCTCGTGGCAAGCCCTCTCAGCCACGTGGAAGGGACATGCCCATTACTTATTTTGATCATTTCACTCATGTGTTTGGGATTCGTCATTGAGAATAATGGTCAATATCATTTAGTTCATCGTTGGATCATTCACAAGAGGTGGGCTTGTGTTCGTAGTTATTCTGATGGCTCTGGAGTAGGGGAGAAGTATGATGATTATGGTGGAAGGTGGCAAGGACGACAAAGTACATATCTACAACCTAATTCAGGAAAGTATCGTTAGCAATACCCAGGAGATGCATAGTCAGCTTGTGAAGGATAATTCATGCATGGATAAGCATGCACATCGCATTGGAGGAAATGTAAGTTTAAATAGGAATAAGGTTTTCTATGTCATTGTGAAAAATTGGATTTGTAGTTTGTCTTAGAATCCCCTGGGTTGCTTGTTGCCTGGTCAAACTGGGCCATTTGACAACTCTGGGGAGTTTTCAACAAGATTGGGTGTTGTTGCAATCGGTGGCCTTAATTTGATGAGTGACTCTGGAGAAGTTAAGCCAAACTCGAGAAGGTACTCCGCATAAAATTTTGTGCATTTGATTAAGGTACTGAAGCAACCAATTCTCAGCATTCAATTTCGTCCCCAACGAATTCTCTTGGACAAAGAAACTATTATGGACAACAAGGATTGGATAGAAAATGTGGATGAGGAAATGGAGGCTAGCAATGACGAAGGGAAAATATTGGCTATAAGAGTAAATTCTTTTAGTTCTACAACAACATTCACTCTCGATACTCTCATCCAACATCGTGTTCTCATCAATCAGCTTCAGGATGTGCGTCGTCATCTAGTTTCTCTTCAAATACAAATATAAGCACAGAGGAATGAGGAACCTGGTAATTCAAATTTGGTTGTAGGATAAGCAGGAGGAGAGGCAGATGAAGTTGGAATTTTGTCGGACTTGAATGCTCCTGTGAAATTCGATGAGGAACAAGAAAAACCAGAGAATGATCCAGCTCCAAAAGAAACCAATAATACTTAGTGTATGTTTTGTCTATAAGTATGTATAATTGGTATTTTTTTCCGAATCTATATAACTAAAAATAGTAGTTCGACAAGGGATAGATGGAAGATAAACAACAGCCTGTTGATAGAAGCTCGCTCTTTGGTCTAAGCCACTCCTTTTTTTCATATTAATATAAATTCACCAATTCTTGTGAAAAAAAATATAATACTTAAAAGAATAAAAGATACATATTAAAATATTGTTACCAAAGCTTAATAAATCCAAATCTAAGATTAATATGAATCTAAGTATACATTTTTTTACACTGTGGTAAAACTTATCATAACTCATTATGTCAATCATAATTGTTAATCAAGGAAAATATCCTCTCGATCCAAGAGGAGCTCTTAGCCAAGCAAAAAAAATTTAAATCATTAAATTTTGCACACATATAAATAGAGCCTGAGTGAGCCTAATGGTTAACAACATGTGTTTCCTCTTAAGAGGTCACAGGTAACACTTGACTAATTCATTAATTATGTAATTAATTTTATACATTGAATGTCGTGAAGTTTGTAATAAGATATCAAAGATATTAGCCAATTAAATTTCAGAAAAATATGTTCTTTTATTTTATAAAAATATACATATATTGATTTCCTATATTATATATTGGATACAACACACAAATATAAAGTCAACCTGAAACTAATATATAATCAAAAAGCAAACTCATTATTATAGTCCCAAGCCTTTTGCAGTGACTAATAACTGTTTTGGAACGTTGGAATTAAAAATGTAACAACTCTTTCACATGGATGGAATTTACAAAACATTTTATTCGTAATTAAATATAATTTATAAATAACTAAACGCTATTTATTTTGGTAAACAGTGGCAGAATTTTAAATGGCGCCCCACAATGGGAGCGGGGCAGCATAAATTGTTCGGAAGATAATAAATGGTCTTCATGAAATCTCCATAAAAGATTCCGATAGAGCAGTTTAGAAACTTGGATCACAGATCATTGGTTCATTTCGTTAAGTTCCTTCATTAACTTATGAGTAGAGAGAAACAGCAGGAATGCTCTGGGCGTTCCTGAAAACGTTGCGAGGATCGACTGTACTCTTCACTTGAACAAGCCTATTGAAGTTGTGAAGAAAATACTTCTCTCCCCACGCCCTCGCTTCTTCCACAGAGGAAGTTCCATTGAAGGGCGCAGAGCCCAAATCCAGATCTGGATAATTCACATAGGCAGCCCTGGGGAACATGGATACGTAAGGAGTCATGTATTTGTAAAGCTCTCGCATGTACTCAATATGCCGCGCTGCATCGTTTCCAGCTTGTCGATACCACGTGAGCACATACTGTATGTCAACCAGAGTCCCTGCACGGTGAGGAAAGGGCAGGGCAGTGGACGCTATTTCATCCATCCTCCCACCAAGCGGAGATATAATGATGTTGGCGCCCAGCTCTTGCTCCAGCATCGGCGATAGCCCTCGGAGGCCCGACTTAGGGATAGGCTTTCTTCCGAAATCCGACTTGTTCTTGAAATAATTCTTGCCTGAATAATATCTGTTCGCCAGTTGGCTCACGTTCGTTCCTGCAAAATGTGATACGGACTGTATCCAGCTCATTTCCTCGCAATCTGCGGCGGACATGCCCAGTTCAGGGAATATTTTATCAACTCTGTAGAGGAGCTGGTTCTTAGATCCCAGATACATGCCATGAAAGGACGCTCTGATATCCGTGGCTTGCCCGCCTTGACTGATGCCAAACACCTGTACGCGCATAAATAGATCGTCTTCCATGTGCGGTGCTACGTATTGCCATCTATGCACAGAGTCCGTCACATTATCTCTTCCTGTTTTCAAGACTGTAAAAACTGTGACAAGAGAAGGGACTCTTACCAGTTTGATTTTCCATGCAATAACAACGCCCCAGCTTCCTCCTCCCCCGCCTCGGATGGCCCAAAACAGATCCTCTCCCATGCGTGTCCTATTCAACACCTCGCCCGACGCGTCAATGAGCAACGCATCGACAACGTTGTCGGCCGCGAGACCGTATTTTCTCGTAAGTAGCCCTAGCCCGCCTCCACTGAAATGCCCGCCGGAACCCACCGTGGGGCAGACTCCACCGGGAAAACCGTGGATTCCGCTCTTTTGGGCGATTGCAGAATACACCTCTCCCAGCGTTGCCCCGGTTTCTACCCACGCTGTGCCCGAGCTCATATCGACATCGACTCTGTGGAAGTCCATGAGGTCGATGAGAACGAATGGGATGTCGGAGGTGGACGAGAAGCCCTCATAGCTGTGCCCTCCACTGCGTACTCGAATCTCCCAACCTTGTTCTATGCAGCACGCCACCGATTTCTGCACTTGGAACCTATTCACAGGAATGATTATAAGGGCTGGTTTGGGCACAGCAGGCTCTGTGAATCGCAGGTTTTGTAGAGAAAATCTCAACAGAGAAGTATATTCATCATCAGCAGCATTAGTAGAATCAGATAGGATTGTTAGGTTTGTTACGCCACCACTATGCAGGCATGATATTAGGCGCTCTTGTCTGTCTATAGAAATTCCATCGACGACACAAGCCGAGTTTATGAATAAGTACAAGAGGAAAGCTAATGAACGGACACAGTTCGTAAAACAAAAGTTCTCCATTGTCATCGCTTTTAACAGGTGGCTTCTACAGAGCTGAAGTGTTTTGGTAGCCTTGTTGTGGCTAATGCTAGTACTTATAAAATTGAATTTAGAATTTGGCAAACGCCATGTGCCATTTCTGATAAGCATGGATTGACTCGCCTTGCATTCTCTTTCACATATTATATTAATTGAACGGCCGTACTTCGTTGGGCTGTAGTCTAGAAGGTAAGGTTGGAGTTTCCCACTTCGATTTTTGTGCTCGAGCGATCTCTCCCCCCTGGGCCGCTACTTTAAATACAATTGATTCTAAACAACAAAAGAAAGTTTAACCAAAGAAAGAAATGACAGAACGCCCAAGGATTGAATGGAATCAGAATCTGCCATGGTAATCAGATTAAACGCAAACGATGGCCAGTCCTTATCTCGCTCTTGAAAATTTCCAGTCTCTTACTATTCTATTATTGCGTGGAAGATCCATAACCAATTAGCTTGATTGAGATCCATACCCAATTAGCTTGACTGAGCCTTGAGGATTGGAGTGTTCCGCTTGCAAATTTCCGCTCTTTTAATATTCTATTATTACGTGGAAGATCCTTATCCAATTAGTTTGATTTGAGACTTGAGGAATGGACTGTCCCGCTTGCAAATTTCCGCTCTTTTAATATTCTATGATTACGTGGAAGATCCATATCCAATTAGCTTGACTTGAGGAATAATAATCTGAGCACGTTTTTCGCCGTCTAACTTGACAATAA
>SNQJ01S0027053.1:11404-29541 GCA_010110895.2 Picea sitchensis | reverse complement strand
AAACTCTTCCTGGACAATCAATGGTCTAGACCTCTCCTTGATCATTGGTTATGATCTAATTGCAAATTCACGTCTCGCGAATTCTCACAATTTCCCCCTTTGACATTTCCCTCCTATGAGTCAACGAAATTTTGATCTCTCACCACACGTTCCTTCCAATAGTTGGTTTAGATGATGTCAGGATTTCATGACTTGCAACCTCCAAGTCATGACCTCCTTCACAGTCTCGACTTTTGAAATGTCGATATTTCATAGCGCCCCAAATCTGGCGGTTCACGCTCCTCTGGATCTAACGGCTCAGATCAAATCGTGATTTCATGTTTCGTGAGTTCTCACGACTTCGACCTTTGACTCCTTCGAGTCATGAGTTAACGAAACGTTGATTTGTTTCCACCTGTCCTCTGACAATGGACAGTTCTGATGATTTTGGAACGATCGACCACTATGATCCTTTCGCAAGTTTTCCTTTCGCGATTTTTCACAACTCTTACCTCAGGCTTTTCTGATTTGACAATCAATGAAGTGTTGTTGCAACACTGTATCCAACGATTCTCAATGATCCACAACCAATGGCTGAGATCTTCTTCAGAATTTCGGTGTTCGGGATTTTCGGCAACACTGCACCGTGTTCTCTCTTAACCGCAAACTAGTGAAGTATCGATCGTCTGACGTGTGTCTCCTTCTTAGATCGATGGTCAGGATTTGTTTTGGACTTCAGAACTTCGGAAGTATTGTCTCCTTTGCAACCTTTGCACGAAATTGTTGAATACGCTAAGTTTCGAAAAAACTTTGGCGGTTAAAGCATGTGCACCTTTTCTTGATCTAACGGTCATTGTTGCTCTCGCCTTGATCTGACGATTGAAACACGTTCTCCTTTTCTGAGCACTCCTCATCCTTTATGAACTTGATTAATGGCTCAGATATTTTCCTAGGGTCGATCTTATGATTGTTGAGCTTGTCTGTTGTTGTATCTGCACAGACTTTCTTCTTAAGAAGGAATTTCATGAATCTTTCATGAATTCTTTAAAAAAACTCACGGATCTTTAATTTGTATCATTCAATTCTCCATACGCGTTGTGAGGTTTCCAACGATATTTTGAGTAGATTGATGTCTCCATGCTCCTTTAGCGGACTGTAGACTGTTCTTCAAGATTCTTTAAACGTTTCTTCCTTCTGCAGCTACTCTTCTTCTTTGCGCTTGATTTCTGCAACGATCTTTTGAGCGAGATTCGGATTCCGAACTGTTGTCCAAGATTTGTGAATAATCGTGCATCTGTGTGCTCTTGTAGACAGTGTAAGTTCTATTCTTCTTAGGAATGGGTTGATCTCCATACTATGTGAAGAGGCTTATGTCTGAAGCTATGATACCATGACAAAACGAGAACAAGAAGATAGAATTGGGAAAAACAAGAAAATGAGCAGAGTGCAATAGTATTCAATATTGAGAATAAAGAATCTAGAATTTGTAGAAAAGACAAAAGGCTGAGCTAAATAGGCTCAAGCAAATCAAGAATGATTGTACAGCTGGCTAGGACAGCTGGCAGTGTACAGTCAGACTATTGAGGTTACATATATATTTAACAGTGTTGGCCCCCATTGAATCTAATGTAGTGTATTCACCCATGCTTAAATGTTGGCTTCCATTATTGACACTTCCATTTAGTCATTTGAACATTCAATTTATACTATCAAATTGTTTTTCTTTCCAAATTTTGTTGTGTTACAGTTGTTGTTGGTCTCACATGCCAAGGAAACTATACCGAGTATTACAAGACAAGCGTCAGAAACCATCGGATGCAAAGATTAATAAGTCAAAATAGTATATCCCGTATTTAGGTTTTTCAAGTCTTCACTATTTGACCTCTCTACATATATCAAATCATTTCATATTGTCGGTTCAGTTGTTCTAATTGGGTGTGAGTTTACCTCTAAATGCACTCTGTGTAGGATTTACTTCTAAGGGATATGAATCTCACTTTAGCGAAAAATTGGGTGGTTTACAAATCAATATTTCAATATCATTGGTGGTTTTTCCTCATTAAGAGTGACTACTTTATTTAGTTGGGTCCTGTTGAGGATTCACACTACTTGGCATAGAAAAAATATATTCATGAGATGTATTGTTTCCATTATTTTTGGCATGTCTGGCCGCTAATGCTGGCATTGCGTGATCACTCGACCTACCTCAAAGTAATTGTACGAGTGTTATTAATTAATGATATTTTTTTTACTGTTATGAATGGCCAATTATGATTTTGACGTCCCAGACCTTGGTCTTCCATGTACCATGTACGTATACCTTATTTTTTGTGATTCGTTAAAGATAACTAAACGAATGAATGTTGTTTCTTATTGTCCTGTAGGTAGGGATGGATTTTGAGGGGAAAATTTCCCATCACAAGCCAATTTCCCTGTCAAATACTGTTAAAAATTTTGTGCTATTATAGTAGTTGAAACCATCAAATTTGACATGATTATCACTTTTGAAATTCCAACCGTGCCTGTAGGTTGTAATTAAAACATCAAAAAAGAAAAAAGAATCTGGAACGACCAATGGAAAAATGGAGATACCACATGAATGTAATATATTGTAAAAACATGAGAGATTAAATCAATTTTGACCTAATCATATAATTTTAAGGTCAGGGTAAGCTAGACACCAAATTGATGTATGAGACCCCTTGTTTGTGGGACAAAGGACCTGCTAGATTCTAAGGAGAAATACATACCATACTCCCCTATGGATTTGAACCTAGAACCACATGTTCTTAACCATTAGGCCCACTGAGATTGTTTTTCATGTATGAACTTTAATTATATATGGATATTGATGGTGTATAGCAAACATTCTTCTTTAAATATTTCTTATATATTTTCTTTTTCAACTTGAAAATGCATCTTTAAATTGTATTTTTAAAATGTGTTATATGGGTGGTTATGAAGACTAGCTTTTATGGCCTCTCATGTGTTGATGAGAATCCTCCATACCATTATTAGAGTTAATTAAAATGACAAATACAATTAATACAGTTGTTAAAGGCTAATTTACCTGTGAAATATGGTTAAAGCTTCTTCCTACTTGTATTTCTTCTTTAACATTGTCTAATACTAGGGTTTTAGTTTTGAAATTCCCCTCCTTACATTAATACATTTTATAACATTGTTACAATCATCATCAAAATTTAATAAATAGTCTTTACTACCCATTAAAGTATGGTGTTTTTTCTTGATAGGAATTTTTTTTATCTCATTATTAGTCCCTACCAAAGGTGTAGCGGGACTATTCATACTGAAATGTTTAGATATCCAAAGTTTATAGCGATTGACAATTCATTGACTTTATATTATTTTTTCGTTTGACTACAATTTTTTGCACAATTTATATTGTTTGAACTACATAACTAAAAACATTATTTTTTATATAATAAAAAAACCCATATATGTCATGATCTCATTGGATAATAGATTTGAGGTCTTATTGCCAGCTTCGCTATTCCCAATGATTTATATGTTGGCATATCCAAAGTTTTTATCATCTACGGTGTTTTTGAATTTGTACTATTCATATTGAAATGTTTCGATATCTAAAGTTTTGAGCATGGATAGTCAGTTTTCATATTACTTTGTCCTCTGAGTAAATGTTTTTAACATAGTCTCTAGTGTTCGAACTATTGTTATTATTATTATTATTGTTATTATTTATTATTTATTATTTATTATTTATTACTATTATTATGTTTGATTTTTTTTATTGTTGCGTACTTCGAGAGGCTTTTTCATTGTTGCATACGTAAACATGCATGCCACACTACATTATTTATTAAATGTTTTCACAATACGACGCCATTCGACGGTTATGATAGCCTTAAGTGTTTACCTAACCGACCTCGCAGCCTTAAATTTTTAATCTACAGGTGTGTTACAGTACAATTTCCTTCCATTTTTTGATACAGTGTTGTTTGCAGTGAGTTTGGGCAATATTGTTCTTCACCAGAATTATGGGTTCACTGGTTGATGCTTGTTCATTGGTTCGTTCGATGTTGCTTGTTGTTGTTTGATTCAACTTTGCAAAGTTGAGGTCCTACAACTGCAGTTGGACCTCTTCGTGGTTGTTCATTGGTTTGTTGTTCTTCAACTTTGCAAGCAGTTGGACCTTTTGTTGTGTTTTCCACGTTTTGGAGCTACGCTTCTATCATCCCTCGTTGACGGGTAAGTTTTTTTGCCATGGTTTTGTTGCTATTCCTTGTTTGTTGCTATTCCTTGTTTGTTGCTTGTTATTTGCAGCTTGCAAGCAATAATTTTCAATACTAGGAGTCCCTGCTTCGAAATAGTGTTGCAGAACATCTTTCTGTGTGGCTGCTACAACCAGAATCGTTTCCTTGTTCTTGAACGTTAATGTTCTATACAGAACCTGCCTTTGTTGCAGCCGTGGTGACATATAAAAAAATTAAAACTCCTCATTTTCCCTGCTCCTGAAAACCATATGTTTGGAGCATTTTTCCCAATGTTCTCCTCATATTATATGTTCCTTTAAACCATATGTTCCGTGCATTTTGCCCAGTCTATTCCCTTCCAAACGTCTTGTTCCACTTTGAATGTCGATGTTGGACACAGAACCCAGATTTGTCGCAGCTACAATGAAATATAAAAAATAAAATCAGATGCTCTCCTCTTATTTTATGTTCCTGGAAACCATGCGTTTGGTTCATTTTTTCCAGGTTTATCCCTTCCAATCACATATGCCAACTTCCACTTTTTGGATATCGTGCCATAGTTGTTTCCAAAATATCAATGCAAAGGGTTTTAGAAAACAAATTCAGAGTTTTCATAGAGGGCAAGCATATACCAAGGTAAACTTCGTCCATCTGTTGCATTTGTCATGTACTTTGTATGTTTCAAAGCATCTTCTGCCTCTGAAAATCTTGTAGGATGCATGTCAGGAATAGGTTCAAAAATGATATACCTTGAATACTCAGTCTTTGTGCTCAACAAATTTACAATGTTATTTATTTGTGTTGTCTCTTCTGTTTGGTTCACTGTTCACTATACATTTGTTTTCTTGTCATATGTTGTGGTGACTAGGGGGATTTAATTTGACAAGAAGAAGGTTGAAGAATACATAACGGAATTGGTATGCATCTCTGCACTTGTAGTTTTCTATTTGTATTTTTTTTGTTTTTCCATTTTTTTTTGTTTTCTTTGTTTGCATATAAACTGAATATAGCTAAGAAACATATTGAAAATCACAGTTTAAGAGATGAAACAAGTAATAGATGTTGATTCCTATGAAATAGATACAGACTCCATTGTACATGACAACATCGAGAAGGTATTGCATAGAAATGGGATTTTTAGATTGGATGCATTCTCGTATACTGTAGGAGATTGCCTTTTCGATGCATTTCATGTTCTATTTCATTTTCGTTATTCATCGACCGATCTGCGCAATGGATTGATAGATTATTTCTTGGGATGTTTAAAAAATGGCTACGCCAAGGCATTGGAGTCGTACGAATACGAATTGGCATCTGATTTTGTTTGGCAGTTGCATGGAATACATGATGTCACTATGTATTTTTCAAAGATGTGGTTGTCTGCATGTGCAATTCTTCCTACACATGAGAGGGGACTTTGGGGAGATACATTTTGTATACAGTGGTTGTCTAAGTGGCTCAATATATCAATTTGAATATGGTCATTGACAAGAAAAACAAGATATCTATTATTCAACAAAACTGCATCTAGCGATCCATATTGCATCTTGTTCCATGATGCCAATCCTATCAGTGGTCATTATGAACCACTACTGTATAGAAAATTATCCATGTGCAATCTTAGAGGACCTCATATTTACTTGTCCCTCATTTGCAAAGACCTTGAATCTCAATGGAAATGAATTATGCATCGTATACACTTCCATGGCTTGCAGATAGCAACAACTGTTGCATCTAGTTGTGGAGATAGTTTGTTCAATGCAATTTTCTATTTGGTAGCAACAGAGTTCGATGTGCAGTCGCTGCGTCTTTACATTGTACAATCCTTTTTCAATGCAATTATAGGCGGCAACCAATAGGCTTTTAGTTTCTTGCATCAACACCTTTCGCCATATCTCCTAGAAAATATGTTGAAAATTGGAAGTTGGAAAGAATACCTTGTAAACATGGCACTACCATATGAAAAAGGAAATGTAGAGGGTGGCAAATTCTGTTTGCAATGGATATCTATTGTATTCAAAGTAAATATATAGGTCTGGTCGGCCTTGCCAGATGACATTGTCCATTCCTGGTGTATTGATTCAAACTATGATCGAACAATTGACATCATCTCGTTGAAAACAGATACACCACATATCCATTATCAACCTTTGATGGGAAATACCATTGGTTCAGGGTCCATTGTCAATGCCACCCAAACCGCATCGAATATGCATACGTGTAACATGTTATTTAATGATAATGAAACTCATCCCAGTTGTGATGAGGCCATACAGAGCTTAAACAAAAAAGGTCGACTAACTTATCACAACTCGAAAAAGGTCGTAAATGAAACTCATCCCAGTTATGATGAGGCCATACAGGGCTTAAACAAAAAATGTAGACTAACTTATCACAACTTGAAAAATAATACGCGAGAGAACAAAATACATTGGTGGTATAGGAAATACTATCGGTTTAGGGTCCTGTGTCAATGCCAGCCAAACCACATTGAATCTGCATAAGCGTCGCATGTTATTTAATCAAAATGAAACTCATCCCAATTTCCATGAGTTCATCCTGTCCTTGAACAAAAAACGTAGACTAAGTTATCACAACTTGAAAAAAGGTCATATGTGAGAGAAAAAAATACATTACTACTCTTCCTTCTAGACAGAAACTGACATATCACAACCTAAAAAAAATTGTTAGTGCACAACACAAGAGAAACAGGTACAATCACATATCCCACAATGGTCATGGCACTGTCCGAGAGGAAAAAATAACATTTTGTGGGCTAGAACCAACACCATGCACTGCTACCAATGAAAACCAGCAAACACTTTCTACGCATACTTCCCTATGGAAGAAAGATGTAAGACAGACCTATATGAAACAAATCAAAGACACTCCTTCAATTGCATGTGCAATTTCCGATCAATTGAATTTCGAAAAAAACACTATGTCTTTCACGCCTGATTTGGAAACAGAATACCTCTGCCTGACACTCAATGATAAAACATTTTCCAGTGGAAAAATTTGTCTTCCATGCAAACGGTCGCTTGAAAATGGAAAACTACCACAGTTTGCAACGCCTGACCAAATAATATGTAATACACCACTACCAGATGTAAGTGCACTTATAGAACTTGAAGAGAGACTTGTGTCTCTACAAATTTCATTTGCATAAATCAAACTCTGGGGCTATAAACGACCCCAAATGGGATTAACAGGATCAATTATTAATGTCCCTGTCCAACTAGATGTTGTGCAAAAAGCCTTGCCACAATTCATTAGCGATATAATGAAAATTGTTGTGGCTCTCAAAAGACGCGTGCAATACAAGAATGCATATCAAACAGGTAAAGGGTGTGTGCATGTTGTCATGAAAGCATTAAAAGAATTATGTTCCAGGGCCCTGTACAAAGCACAAAACATTTGTATAAATGAGAATTGGAGCAGTGTTCTTGGAGAAGGGGATGACAACTTTGCACAGACTCTCGAAATTGCTAGTGAACTTGATACAAGCGATGAATCGGAGAATCAAACACTTGTTGAGACATTGGTACATGGATTCACTGATTCACAACACATTCATGACTTGCAAGACAAGATTGGCGAAATTGCACCTATTGAGGAGAAACGTCCACTTGGAATTTTCAAGGAAAAATTTTCTGAATAAATGAACTTCCTGACAATGTTCTATGGAGATCCACGTCCCAGTGACATTACAGAATGATTCAGTTACCATAAAATAGTTCGATGGGAGCAGCTACATTCAAGCGGTGACTTCTCCTGTAACATAACAAATTTGTTTTTCAAAACAATGTGCATAATAATAGAGCAAGTGTTGTCTTGCATGTGGGTGTGAATAAGAAAAGGCCAGCTACAAGAAAGAAACTTGTTGGTCAAATATGTCAAGTACAAAGTAAACCTAGAAAAAATCCTTAAATCTGATATTGAATACATAGATTTCAAAAACATTCACATCTCTCTTGACTATTTGCAGCAAAACAATTTAAACTATTTTTGCAATGATCCGACAATTGAGACCACCAACATTTTTCATCACATTTACAAGTGCAGAACATCGCTGAGATCCATTGGTGGCTGCAGTATCTGACTTGCATAGGAACAGGAAACGTAAAAAACAAAGTGATACACTGGAAAATGATGACATTGACTACCTCATAAGAAAAGACCCAGTGACATGTACTCGCTACTATAGACATAGAATAAATTCTTTGAGACAATTGATATGCCATGATGAAATGTTTTTCGAAAAAATATCGGACTATTTTTTTGTGAATGAATTCCAGAATAGGGGGAGTGAGCATGACCACGCATTGTTGTGGATAGATGGTGCACCGGTATATGGAGCTAACAACAACTCACAGATCAAGCAGTTTGTGGACAAATACATAACATGCAACATATACCATTTGGATCCAAAACTTGCCAAATTTCATTGACATTATCATACAAAAAGTTGTAAAAAACGAAAAAACTCACATTGCAAATACAACTTCCTCGTGTCGCCAATGATAACAACAAGAATCATAGAGCCACTTAGTTTATAGGACAATGTTGTCATTGAGAAATCTAGATCCTTGTTTTCATTTCTAGAACAACGAGACTTTGATGATTTAATGGGCTTCGATGACTTCTTGACAAAGCTAAATCTAAAATAAGATGAGCCCATCCAAGCCATACAATGTACACTTAAACAACCAACAATTTTCCTTAAATGAAAACTTTCCCATATCGGGAACAATATTTTCTCCAAGGACATGCCAGTTATGTGGAATGAAAATACAGATGCGCAGTATGTCCTCAATGCATATTCTGCAGCATCGTACTGTACCTCGTATATGACAAAGGTTGACAAATCTATGACAAGTGCATTCAAAATAATATGCAAAGAACATGAAATAAGTCATATTGATGCTATACAAATGATACGTAAACTTGGTAATACATTACTTAATCTTCAACAAATGTTTGCTCAACAAGCAATCCACATTGCACTTTCTCTGCCCCTCGATTGTAGTTCAAGAAAATGTGTCTTCATAAACACATCTCCACTTGATAAACGCACATTTGTGCTTAAATAACCATCTTTTCTAGAACAAGATCCTGAGAATTCAGAGGACGTGTTATGTCGCTTTATTATTGATTATTACCTCCAGCGTCCATCTCCTATTAAGCATATCTGCTTAGTAGAATCTGTATCGCATTACAAAAAAAATGGTGCACCCATATCTAAAAGAAAAAAACCCTCTGTGATACGGTTTTTCAAATACAACAAACATACTGACTATGAAAACTATTTTAGATAAAAACTATTGTTATATGTTTCATTCGATGAAAACAAAAACACATTAAAACATAAATTTCCTACATGGGAAGCTGTGTATGTTGCCTTTGAGACTATAGTGCAAACCAATGAATCTAGATTTACTTACAATGTAAATACAACATAGGGTGATCTAGAAAGTGTAGTTAATGAACTAGAAAATCCTAACAATCTTGATGAGACATTTACAAACCGAAAAACAACCAGAACTCCCTGCGAGTCCTATGAATTGCAAGCATATTTGCCTCATCCTCGAGTAGGCAGCATTGAAAAATGTATCAATCTTGGTTTTCAAGTCACAAAACATCCTTTCCTTATTGAAAATAATGAATACCATGGAATCAGATATATGTTGAATCGAGAACAACAAACAATTCTAAAGTACATTGCGCTTAAAAACGCTTGAGCATGCACACTCCTATCCACTTGTTCCTTACAGGCGGAGTAGGAACATGCAAGACATTCACAGCATAAGCACTATTCCAAATTCTCATACGAATCTATGATTCAAACAATTCCTCTGATCCTATGAAACAAGAGGGCCTAATAGTTGCATACACAGGAAAAGTTTCATATAATGCAAGTGGAACAACAGTCCACTCTACATTTTTTATGCCTTTTAATAAGTCACAGTTTCTTCCACTCAACAAGGAAATTTTAGATACCTTGTTTAAGCTTTATGACAAACTGCAACTTGTCTTCATAGATGATGCATCTTTGATTAGAAGTTGCTTCTTGTATTCCATTGACAACTAACTAAGAAACATAAAACATGTGCACACGAAATACTTTGGAAACATTGAAATGATATTTTGTGGGGATCTTTACTAGGCACAACCCATCCAAGATTATTTGATATTTTAACAACCTATGGTCAACATGAAAACAGTGACACATGACTTCTGGAAAGAAAATATTAAATGCTTTGAATTGCATACTACAATGCGCTAGACAAATGAAACATTTATTGCAATTCTGAATAGAATGTGAACAAACAACCAAACCCATGATGACTTAACATATATCAATTCGAGATGCATGTGACCTGCACCAACAGACCCAACCTTCCCTTACCTGTTCTACATGAATAGGGATGTTGCAATGCATAACAATTTCATGTTATCGCTCATGCCTGGTGATGATATCATCATCAATTCAATTGACCTTGAAAAAGACAACCATGGAAATGTGCCACGTCATGAACATACAACCACTTTACCTTTGCAACTTGTCCTGAAATTGGACATCTTGGTTGAAATATATGTCTACAACTATGATTCACAGGATGTCTTGGTCAATGGTGCAGATGGAATACTCAAAGTCTATACCAAAACAAAAAAAACTTGATGTCATCTGGATTAAGTTTCATGAACCGCATATAGGCCACCGACAAGAAAACAAATTGACTTATCTATATAATTCAAACACTGCAAGCGATTGGACACCTATCTTGTGAATATCAAAACCAGTATCGACATCAGCAAAGACGGGTCGACTGAAGATTCAAAAACAGTTTCCAATTAAACTTTCATGTGCACGTATAGTCCACAGATCGCAAGAACTAACACTTGATAGTGTTGCATTTGAGCCTACTGGAATTTGAATACATGGACTTGTATACACAACATTGTCCCATGTCAGAAGTATAGACTCCTTGTATTTACTAAGTCCTCTTATAGAAGATAACTTCAAAGTCAAACACAAAGTTGATAGTGAGATGCAACGCCTCAGGAATACCGCAAAGTGGCATTTGCAGTATGATTACCAATCCATACAAACAAACTAATCTGTATCAATTCTCTCACTTAACAAATACAACTTACATGCACACATGGATGATATAATCAATGACTATGACACATTGCAATCTGATATTCTGTGCTTACAGGAAACATACATGGCATTATGCATGCAAAACAAGAAATTTCCAAATCACAATTGCATATCGAGTTACATTACACATGGGGTGATGATATTGGTGAAAAAACATGTAAAAATTTTGGAGAATATACATTTCGAAGAAAACAATGTTGAAATGGTGCTTACAAAATTATTTGTCCATGGATCAGAAATTGCAATACTGAATCTCTATGCTGCTCCCCATGCAACATTCTCCAACATACTAAATGTTCTTTCCAATGCATTAGACCATTTGCATCTGAATGAAACCATTGTCATTGTAGGAGACTTCGATATTGACATGCTACAAAATAATGCCAGAACAAAAGAATTGGAAAACTACATGTGCAAATACAGTCTCTGCTTTCTTTTGAACAACACAAGCCATGTACAAAATGCACTTATTGACCATGTATGGTCGAATGTGCCCATTTATCAATACAATGTCTTTATCTTAGACACATACTGGTCTGATCACGATACAATTGGTATTGCAGTTGAATTATGAGATATACATCAAACATATTTCAAAATCATATTTCTATGTTTCAAAGCATATCTATCTAGCTTGTTGCAGAAAACCAAGTTATCCAACTTCTTAGTTTTCCCTGGTTTGTACACATACTAGTATGATCACGATACAATTGGTATTGCACTTGAATTATGAAATATACATCAAACATATTGCAAAATCATATTTATTTGTTTCAAAGCATATATGTTTATCTTGTTGCAGAAAACCAAGCTATCCAACTTCTTAGTTTTCCCTGCTTTGTAATTGATTTTGGGCACAAAAAAAATTTACACAAATTTTTATATATACACAAGCATGGATGAACAAAAAAAAAAAATGGTACATTCTTCTAACACTATATGTTACTCTATTCCTTTTATTCTATTGTATTTACTCTATGTACATATTCCTTGGTTTTTTATTTACATGTCAACTAATGTTCATGTCCATTTTGTTTTGTGCTTTTTTTCATAGAAACAAAGTGGAAAACTGGACACGGCAAAGAACTCTTAACCAGAAATGTAGAAAAATCCATTCAAAGGTGCATATTTCTACTTGTGTTCCATATCCAATTGTTTTTCATTTACTCTATCTATATTTGTTGCGCTAGTTTACAACTCTCTTTTTTTTCCTTGGATACTCCATATCTTCATGTATATTAACTTGTCTTCATGTCAATTCTATTTTCTGTGCTGCTATCTTGAAAGAAATAAATTTGTACTCCATTTTTTTTTTCATGTGTTCCTACATAGCAGCTTGCTTTCATGTCCATTGTATTCTCTGTATTGCTACATTGAAACAAGAACACAATAATTGGGCACAAGGATGGAGCCTTATGTGCCACATATGAAAACGTTGGAGTGCAGTGTGTCGCAGCAAATACAATGAGTATGCCTGATACTAAGAGGTATGGTTACAAAAAAATTGATCTTCATACGTTGTCAATTTTGTCCAGCTATATGTTTTTCCCATAGTTGATGTGTTTCTATCGCTTGATAATTATCACAATAAGTTTTTTTCTGTGAGGCATGCAATTCTTTGCTCCCTTTCTTTTTCCTCTTCTATACGTATATGTTCTCCCTTTTATTCTTCCCCTCAGATATTTGTTTATGGTTCTATACTTAGTCCCATGTCTATGCTCGCGGGTTCCCGGGATGGCGGAGTGAGAAATTCCATGTCCATCTATATCTTTACATCATGAGTTCGACTGACCGTCGTTCATTTTCATACTTGACGAATTTTATGGTCGTGGGTTTTTGCGTAAGTGCCATCTAACTCTCATGCCTCGTGTTCGCAGTATACATCTTGCACCCGAAACTTCAGTGATCTACAATTCGACCCCAGACTCAAACCCCCAGGCCTCACTCTACCTACAATGACTCCATCTAAATGATTGCATATAAATGTGCCAAGTCATATATTTTTTCTATTTCTTGTTGAGATAGATATAAACAACATATATTTTATCTTGAACCAGGGTTTGTTGAGCTCCCTCTATATTCCATGGATGAAAATATTTTTCCCATAGTTGATGTGTTTCTATAGCTTGATAATCATCAGAATAAGTGTTCTTGTGTGATGAATACAATTCTTAGCTCCCTTTATTTTTCCTTTTTATACTTACTCATTCTTCCCTTTTCTTCTTTCCCTGTATTATCTGTTTCTGGTTCTATGCTTAGTCGCATATTTATGCTCACAGGTTCCCAGGGTGGCGAAGTCAGAAATTCTACATCCGTCTATATATTCACATCATGTGTCTGACCAACCGCAGTTCGTTTCCACACTTAGCCAATTTTATGGCCGAGGGTTCCCTCAAAGGCATTATCGAACTCGCAAGACTCACTCTGCCTACGATAACTCTGTCTGAACACCCTGCCTTTCCATACTTAATACCAAGTGTTCTTATGTGATGCATAAAGTTCTTTACTCCCTTTGTTTCTCTTCCATACTTGTCTCTTTTTCCCTTTTCTTCTTCCCATCTATTTTTCGTTTATGCTTCTATACATAGTCGCATGTATATGCTCGTGGATTCATGGGGTTACGGACTCAGATGGATCCTGATATGGATCTAAAACATCGATAATCTATCAACGAAACTATGGTTTTTCCAAACTTGACTGAAAACCCTCACCACAGAAATCTTATTGAACAAATTCTATATCCATCTATATCTTCACATCACGAGTCCGACTAACTGTTGTTGGTTTCCATACTTAGCAAATTTTATGCCCGTCGGTTCCTAGCTAGGCCCTATGGAACTCTCATGCTCCATAGTCAATTTGTTTCTATCGCTTGACAATTATCAGACAAAGTGTTATTTTGTCAAGCATAAAGTTCTTCGCTCCCTTTCTTTTTTTCCTCTTCTATACTTAGTCGCATTTCTATGATAGCGGGTTCCTAGGTGGCGGACTCACAAATTTTATATCCATCTATATCTTGACATCATGAGTCTGACCGACTGCTTTCGTTTCCTTACTTAGACAATTTTATGGCTGTGGGTTCCTGGGTAGGTGTTATCGAACTCTCATGCCCCATATTCGGAGTATACATCTTGCATCCAAAACTTGGGTGATCTACAATTCGACCACGGACTCCCAAGTTCAAAAAAGTACCAAATAATTTTTCACTCCCCTCCATCCCCTCCACCTTCGCCCCTTCCCAATGCACATCAATTATGATTTTACTAGTGACAGCTCACCACAAATGTTCGAAAATATTGGAATTAATAAGAGGAAAGCTCGAGGGTGTCTGATGGGTGTCTGAAACATCATCCTTTTCACACATTTACCTTTCCATTTTTTCCACTTTCTACCATCCTTTGAGTCTAATCTTGATTATAATGATATATTTTACCGCAGGTATGCATCTTCATAACTTATGTCATTTTAAGTGGTTTTTCTAGTGTAATTAAGGGAAAGCTAACCTTTTATAATCTTTAATGAAAGAATGATAAGATATTGTTCTAGGAAGATATCACAAGTATTGCAAAAGAGTTGTTGCAACACCAAGACTTTGTTGCAACACCCCTTAGTCCATTGTTGTGACACCATCAACCTTGTCAGATTTTTGTTGCAACATTTTTTCTATTTGTTGCAACATAATTTTCAGTTACTGCAACAAGATTTTTTATTGTTGCAACATGTTTCTCATTGGCTACAACACTATTCGTTGCAACACCTATCCGAAAGTTGCTTCAACATCGGTTAGCATTGTTGTTGCAACACGTGTTGCCACCTCTACTGGAGCTCCGCCGCCACAACCCCCATCCTGACAACTATGATCGATGAGGTGGCTTCCATATTCAATGGTAAGTACATCATTTTGGAAAGTACAAATGGATGGATGGGATGATATTGTGAAGAGTTCGAAGAAAAGGGAAAATGCACAACCACAGGGTGTGTATCCAGGACAATGGAAGCAAATGCTTAAACAGATCTTTTCCAATTAATAGAGGTGTTGGGTCATGTGAAAAACCACTTCATCTATCTTAGTCAAACTATTGAAACAAAAATAAGAATAGTCTGAGGATAGTAGATACTCGTGGTTGTCCTCAACTCTTTCTTACTAAGAAAAGAGTAGTGAGAATTGTATAAAAAACCCAACTCTATTTGAGTGAAGGGGATCGATCATTGTAATCAGAATTCTTCTCTCCTGATAATAAAATCAATGTTTTGGTTCTTCTGCAATTCTTTTGTGTGCATAACTATCTGAAGTTGATGCCTTGTCTAGGCATTTAGGGACCCCCTCCTTAGTCAAGTAATGTTGTACTATTTATTTTAGTGAAGATTCAATTTATGTTGTGATTGATATACATATTGCTCATTTTTTTGGTTATGGTTTACACCTTGCAACAACACTAGAATACTATGTTTCAGTTTGCTTCTATAATGTTTATCTTATTTATTTATTTATTTAATTTTGCTTGCTTCTAAATACTCAAAATAATTTCAATATATTTAATGCAGATATATTTTAATTACAAGATTGAAAAGAAGAGAACATTTCTTGGCACAATCACCATTTAGAATCAATAGTCGGTCGAGTGTGTTTTTTGTAACTAGATTAGTCTCTTTCCTTTTTCAATTACATTTAGACCAGGGTCATATCCCTAAGGGATTCATTAGTTGTTTTTCTCTCCCTACAAATTCATAGCTAGAACAATGTTTAAATGGTTTTCCCTCACATATACAATGCATGACAGTGCACAATTTTCAAATAAATCATGGATTAACAATTAAATGAACAAACTTTCTAACAATCTTTCTAAGGAATTATAAAGGTAACTAAAAATCCTCTCAACCATATTCTCATACTATGATGGAGATGGATAATTATTTTTATAATTCCCTTTATAAAAAAAATTGAAAGTTTATTCTACTAATTTATTTTTACTATATTTTTGTATCAAACTTTACTTTGAGAAGTTGAAGTGATTTTATAGAAAAAATTGTAAGTTTTATGGGGTGATTTATTTTAACCATGCATGTTTTATATTGTGATTCTAATATGTCTTTATAACTAAATAAGTAAATGCTTTCATTTCTCAACAATTTTATAATATGAAAATTCACACTAATTAATACCCTCATGTTGAGTCTCACCAACCCCTAGTCTAAAATTGCATTCTTAAAAACATTAGTTTCTATAGAATTTTATATGTTTCATAACTATTTACTTTAAAAACACATCATGATTACCTTTAAAAGAATGACTACTTTAATATTTAAATCCAAAAAACCAACCACCCAAAATCTATGGTATTATTGATAAAATTTACAGAATTGTTGTAATAAACAACATTAAACACAACATTAAATCCATAAAACATTGAAAATAATCCTTAACAATGTAAAAGATAGATTTCACCTCTCAAATTTTGAAATTCGTTTTCTGTCTAGAATCTTATATATGGGCCAAATTGATATATCCATCAAAAATACTCAATGAAAATTAAACACAACATTAAATCCATAAAACATTGAAAATAATCCTTAACAATGTAAAAGATAGATTTCACCTTCTCAAATTTTGAAATTCTTTTTCTGTTAGAATCTTATATATGGGCTAAATTGATAGATCCATCAAAAATACTCAATGCGAGTAAATGTACTGATCCTGCTTAAATAAATGTATAGGATTATTAATTATAATTAATTTAATAATCTGACTGTCCTAAAAAGTTAGCTAAACAATAATTATTTCTTAAATAATATTAACTAATTAATTATTATTAATTACTTGTTCATGTCTGTCAAGGATTAATTAATTATTAATTGACTCATTAATTAATTAAGTAAAGAATTAAAGTGGTTAATAAGATTAATTTTTTAAAGACTTACGTATACGGGAGGGGATAGGACATTAAACATAAGGATAAGATATTAATAAGGGGATAAGATAAGATAATAAATACAAGGGGATAAGATAATAAATAAAGGGATAAGGCAATTAATGAGAGGGAGAGTTGGTAAAGGGGGAATATGACGGGGAGAGTCTTACGGTGGAAGGAATTCTTTTGGGGAGGAAGCATTTTGGAGGAGGATTTTGATTTTGGGGGAGGAAGCATTTTGGAGGGGGATGAGAGTACTGGTTTCTTGGCTTGGCTTTTCTGTTTCTGTGGGAGAGTTCTGCAGTCTGGAGTATCATTGCAGGGGGCACTGGGTTGCTAGGGTTTTTGGGCAAGGGGGCCAGGATTCCTTTCGGTTTCCTGGAGCTAGGGAGCCGGACAGGCTGCTCCTAGCTAGTTGGGGGGTTAGTTGGTTTGGGCAGAGTTGGTCAGCGGCATCGAGCTGGGCAAGGCAGTAGCAGGCTGGACAACTGGGTCAATGGAGAAATTAGCATGAGGAAGAGGTAAATTTGTATCATTATGTTAAGTGATTCTTATTCTATTATGAAATTGTTGTTCATTAATTAATTTAACATGCTTACATGCTGAATTAAAAGAAAATACTGAGTGTTCTACGTAGAAGTAGAAGTTTACTATTTTAATTTATGGTTTTAATAGAATTGAGTTAATTAGGTTTCTACATATGGTATCAGAGCCCTAGTTCAAAATCGGGAGCCAAGGGCCTACCTACCCACCCAGAAATTTAAACAAACCCCGCCCAGAATTTAAACACTTCTGTATTGGTTGTGGAGCCTGATTATCTTCCTGATTCAGAGGTCCTTTCTTTTA